>JAJIZL010030939.1:140592-173616 GCA_023969395.1 Amblyomma maculatum
GTCGTTGGGAAGCGTTTCCACGACCATGTACGGTCCCCTGTACTTTGAGCACAGCTTGCGCGACTCTCCCGTTGAAACTGGCTCCCTCTCGATCAACACCATGTCGCCTAGTTGGTAGCTGGGCGCGGTCTTTCGTCGTTTGTTGAAACTCTCTCTCTGTTTCTTCTGGTTCTGACGAATATTGTCAATTGCCGTCTCCCGTAGCTTAAGTAGGCTGGCGTCAAGCTCCAGTGCGATGGCGTCATCAACTGGGTCTCCTGTCACGTTTCGTGGTTGAAAGTTGAAAAGCAGACTGAATGGCGTCGCTTTCGTAGCTCGATTTACGGTGTTGTTGATTCCTCATTGCACCTGCGTTAGGATTTCGTCCCAGTCCTTTCCGTCGCCTCGTTTTGATAGACTGGCAATGGCGGGTGTTATCATTCGGTTGTACCTCTCGACCTGCCCGTTGGCCCTAGGCGTGCACGTTGCGTTCTTCACGTGAAATATGTTGAATGACTTGCAGTACTTCTCGAACTGTCGGCTGGTGTAAGCGGTTCCCTGGTCGATGATTACTCTTCGTGGAGCCCCGAAAGTGGCAACAAGGTCTCGGAGAAAACCCTTTGCATAGCTTGACGCGGTGCTTCTCACAGCGCGAATGGTCACAAACTTCGTAAAGCCATCCACTGCCACAATGACATGCGTATTGCCGCTAGTGCTGCGGATAAATGGGCCCAAGTGATCCATATGGATCGTGTCGAAAGGCACGGCCACTTTTTCGATGCTGTGCAGCCTTCCCGGCTTTTTCCCGTCAGTAGCCTTTCGATACAAACATTCCAAGCAGCATGAGATGCGCCGTTTTACGTAACGTCGCGTCCTTGGGAACCAATATTTGCTTTCCAGCAAGGCCATAGTTTTGTCAACTGCAAAGTGTTCCACATCGTCGTGACACCGTCTCACGATTTGCCAACGTGCCACTCGTGGCACCACCCATAACAAGCGGTCCTCACCGTTGTTGGATGATCTCCTGAAAAGCACGCCTTCTACCAGGGCATACTCCTTTCTTATGCGGTGCGCTTCTTTCGTCTTCGAGGATCCCCTCAAGGTGTCTGTGATAGACTGTAACGTAGAGTCCGTTTTCTGTGCTAGTGTCAACCAGTCGTCGTCGGTGAGCTCCGTTACAAAGACATTAATGCCTGTTGCAACATCAGTCTCTTCAGCTTCTGAGGCAGGCGCCCTGCTGAGGGCATCAACATGGCTCATTGAAGCTCCCGGTCGGTGTTCTACATTAAACGTGTATTCTTGCAGCTTCAGGTACCACCTGCCCACACGTGGCACCAGATCCCGCTTTGACAAGGCAGTCCTGAGAGAGTTGCAATCTGTAACAACGAGGAACTCGGTTCCGTACAGGTATGGCCTAAGCTTCTTAATAGCCCATACAACCGCTAACGCCTCAAGTTCGTACGAGTGGTACCGTTCCTCGTCTCTCGTAGTGCTACGGCTGACATACATAACGGGATGCATTTTACCGTCCGCTTGCTGCTGCAATAGCAATCCCCCGAGACCAAACTTGCATGCATCGGTGTGCACTTCCATCTTCGCTCCATGTGCGTAAAGTGCCAGCGTTGGCTTACTCATTAGGTGTCCTTGTAGTTCCCGAAATGCAGCCTCTTGATCATCATTCCAGCGCCAGCACTGTCCATTGCAAGGTAGAGTCGTAAGTGGTTTTGCTATCTTAGCGAATCCGGCCACAAACCGTCTGAAATAGCTGCAAAGGTCCAGGAAACGTCGGAGATCGTGGACGTTTGCCGGTGTAGGAAAATTAGCGATGCCTTTCAGCTTGAGGCTGTCAGGGTTGATGCCCGAAGCCGAAATCTCGTAACCCCAGCAGCTGATATCCTCTCTGAAGAACGAGCACTTTTTTAAGCGCAACGTTAGGCCGGCAGCTCGCAGGACTTCAAGTACCTGTGTCAAGTTGTCTAATCCCTCTTCAAATGAAGCCGAGGGAATCAGCAAGTCATCCATGTATGCCATGACTTTTGTGTGTCTGAGCGGTCCGAGCACCGTATTTATCATGCGTTGGAACACGCTCGGCGCGTTGACAAGTCCGAATGGCATGCGGGTGAATTCGTAATGACCGTCTGGAGTGACGAACGCCGTCTTCTCTCGGCTCTCTTCATTGATAGGCACCTGATCATAACCGCACGCAAGGTCTAGGCTCGTGAAAAGTCGTTTGTCGTGGAGCCTGTCATGTTGGTCGTCAATTAATGGGAGCGGATACCTATCCTTCTTGGTTATTTTGTTGAGGGCTCGGAAGTCTACGCAAAGCCGTTTCTCACCGCTCTTTTTTGTTACAAGTAGGATAGGGCTCGCGTAGGCAGAGTTAGAGTACGTAACCACTCCAGCCTTTTTCAGTTCGTCGATCATAGTTCGCACAGCCTGCCTTTCCGAGTGCGCTAGGAGATAAGGGCGGTACGTTACTGGAGTGTCCGTGGTCACCTCAATCTTCATTTCAGTTGCGCGTGTGCAGCCGATTTCCGATAGGCACGTTGCGAAGCAGTCGCGGTACTCGTTAATCACCGTGACGAGTGACTCCTTTTGCGTGTTAGAAATTGATAAGCCGACCGTTACATCATCTCCCGAGATTGCTTTTGTCGGCTTTCCTTCATTGCAGCTTACAAGAATGGAAGGTTCAGAATATTCTTCCATGCACAAGATTCCCCTTGCGATTTTCTGGTTTTGCGCGATGATCAGCGGAGACTCTGAGACATTCGCTACAGGTAGGCATAGCTCGCACCCTTCGTTTTCCCTCAGCACACAGCTTGGTACGTATTGGCCGCGTGGCTCGTGCAGCTTTCCGTGGACGAAGATGTCACTGTGAGTAACGTTGTCACTGCCCAGTGCAACGAAGCCGACGTAATTCGGAGGTATGACAACAGCCTCCTTTGCCCACAAGTTCACTCGGCGCGGTGGTAGGGCTGGTACAGCTAAGTTGGCCAGAGTCCCGTCCTCATCCTCCGACTCGTCATGCTCCTCGAAAATGCGCACTATATTTTTGCGGCGCACCACCGTTATGTGCGGCTGCTCGGTAAAGGGTTGCCCGACAAGCAGTGGGACAGCTTGTACATCGTCTCGGACAATGTGGATCTGGACGTCGGCTGTAGCCTGGTCCACCGCCAATTTCGCTTCAAAACTGCCCATTGGAGTCGTTTTTCCCGATCCGTACCCGCTGATCGTAAAGGGACGGCTTAGAGGTTCGTATGAGAGTTTCAACTTTTCTGCTTCGCTCTCCCGCATCGTTATGCACTGGCTTCCCATGTCGACGTATGCCTTAATCGGCTTCCCGTTCACGTTGGCACTCATGAAATACTTCTCATTTGGCACCATGCTGCCCACTGTATTGTTGCTCTCTTGCGCAAGGACAGCTGGTTTCGTCCCGTTGCTAGTTGTCGAGCCTTTCTTCGAATAGCAATCTTTTGTCTCGTGGCCTGATTTTCCACAATTTGTGCATCGCGGTTCGCGTTGAGGTTTTGGGCATGCTGCCGAAAAATGTCCGTATGAAGAGCAATTAAAACAAAGTGGCTCAACTTTTTCGTTGTACTTCCGCCCGAATGCCTTTGCCGATTCGCCTCCGGTGCGAGGTGGACGTTGAGCAGTTGCGCAGTCGCTGCCGTCTTGGACGCGGTGTGAACGTCAAGCATCCAATGGCTGGTAGAGCGCCTTAGGTCTCGTCTGCTTGATGGTGTCCGCTCTGTCGCAGAGCCGTTACATGCACTGGAGCAACTCATCTGGGCTTGCGTAGTCTCGAACGCTGAGGGTCCGCACCAGATCTTCGTCGTTAAGTCCAGTGATGACGTACTCGATACAAGCCGCTTCACCGATGTTGCAGCGCCTTGCTTTGGCCAGCTTGTCGTAGAAGTACGCTTCAACACTTTCGTGTCGATGCTTCGTTCGTGATTCCATGTCCCGGAATGTGCGTTGGAAACTGGATGCCGAAGGAAACGCCCTCTTCATTTCAGCTTTCCAGTCGGCCCAAGTTTGTTGAACATCTGCGAGCCCATCATACCACGTTTTTGCGACGCCCTGGAGCTTCGTGAGGGCGAAGCAAGTGGTCTGCTGGTCGCTCCAACTGTAGGCTGCAGCCAGATTATCCACTTTGTTGAGCCACGTCTCGACCGTTGGCTGATCTTGCAAAGATGGGTCGAATATTGGCACCAGTTGCGCGCTCGCCGTCGCCAATCGTCCATCCGCGACGCCCGATGCACCTGCTGACGGGTGGTGTGATGGCGAATGAGACGATTGCATTAGCTGGGCTGCTCACTGCAATGCCTCTCGTACCGCCGTCTGGATCGCAGCCTCCATCAGCGCCTGGAAGTCGAAGGCACTGGGAACGGGTATTGCTTCGCTGGGGCTGCCCATGTAGTGGCTGCTTGCCGTTGCAGCGTTCTTAGATCCCCTTTCAACGTTGGACTGCGTCTCGTCTTCATTCTGTGCGCTGTCGTCGTTCGTCGAGTGAGCCGGTCGTGAAACCTCGCCCTCGGGTCCTCCATTCGTTGTCGTCGAACGTAGCCTCATCGTGGCTTTTCGTGGTCGAATAACTTTAGAGGCACTCGTTGAGGAAGGTAGTTGGTTGAAATCCCACTTCTGAGAAAAAGTTCTGTAGTCGACACAGTCGTCAAAAACAAAACAACGGAACAGATTTATTGTCCCTTCGTTTACGACACTCGCTCGCACGGCGTACAGAGCACACACTGCCCGAAAAGGGTCTGTTTCGGTGGCGGTACGGTCCACTCGGTCCCTCTCCGCACACCCTCTTCCACCAGATGTCCGGGGTCGGAATGGCAGAGTAACCCGAGAGCTACTTCGCAGCGCGGAGAAGAGCACCCCCTGTCGAGTCCGACGCGGGACCCCGGAAAGGGTCTGCGCGGATTCCGTCCGCTGGCCGAACATGCGTGGCGTCTCTGTCGACAACAATTTGCTTCTCATCGTTTGCCTCTTACCAGTGTTCGTTGCAGTGCTTCATATAATTATAATTGGTTTACAAGAAATGAAAGGCGAAGTATTCATCCTAATTTCTCCGGCAAGTGTTTTGACGGTACACCACCGCTCCTGTCGCGTAGCGACTTATGGAAGCGTTCAAGTCTCCACCGAAATGCTGATGGCAGCCTAGACTGCAGCGCTTCGTTTGGCCCCAGCGGCTGTCGTGCTCGGAAGGCAACCCCTCATTATTAAAAGCGCGACGCGTTCATCACACCTCTCCTTCTAGCCACCCCGCTATTGTGGAGGGCTACGAACTAATTTTGAACGCCTGGGGATCTTTAACTTTCAAAGACATCGCACATCACACGGACGCCTCTCCGTTTCGCTTGCATCGAAACGCAGCCGCCGGAGGTCGGGTTCGAGCCCGGGTCATTATCATCATTAGCATGACTATGCCCACTGCAGAGGGGGAGCCTCTCCTACATCACTCCAATTAACCTGGTCTTGTGGTAGCTGCATTCACCTGACCCCTGCGAACTTCTTAACCTCATCCGCCCACCTAACATTCTGCCGCCCCTTGCTACGCTTTCCCTACTTTTAGAATTCAGTTTCTTATCCCAAGCGACCATCGGTTACCCTCTATTCGCAGATTTCTTGCGTATGCAAATTTCTTCTTGATTTCCACTTAAATGTCAGTAACTTGAGGCATTTCTCGGACCCACTCTCCACTTTTTCTGTCTCTGAATGTTAACCCTAACATTTTTTTCCTCCATAGCCCTCTGTATTGTCAACTTAAAATAACCCTCTTTGTTAGCCTCGACATTTCAGCCCCATAGGTGAGTACAGGTAGAATGCAACTGTTGTATACTTTCCTCTTGAGCGATACCGGCAAGCTGCTAGTCATAATCTTCGAGTGCTTGCCAAATGCGCTCCATCCCAGTCTTATTATCCTTGTTATTTCCCGTTCATGGTCCGGATGTGCGTTACTACCTCTCCTAAGTAGACATATTAGCCTACTACGTGGAGTGCTTCGCTACCTAATGTAAACTGCTGTACCTTCCCGACGCTATTTTGCACACTAATTTTTAAGCGGGCCCGAGTTCTCTGCTAAGAAAGGAGATAACAATGAGGCATCCAGTGGAACGCTGGTTGAGTTGGATGCCACACTCGGACGCGTGCAGCTAAAGCATCTGCTTCACATTCGTTTCAGCAGCGTTGCTACCCTATATATTTTTTTTCATTCAGAACATCGTACTCCATAACGGTACGCGCGCAGTCGTTATGAGAGGGAAACGGCTTTTACATTGACTCTCACAAAGGACGTTATGCGAATTATTGGTAGAAGTCACCGGAAAACAACGGCATATCGCCAATAAACAAATGGACTCACCGGAAGACTAAAAAACATTCTCTAAATTGTATCCAGTGTATCTCGACGAGGACCTTCGGAACTTGGACACTATAATTTCGTCACATTCGCTTATAATACTGCGCTTCAAGAAAGGACAAAGTTCACTTCATTTCGGTTAGATATGTCATAATGAATTCGTTCATCATGCTGAAGCCGCCCGCAAACTTGCTCGACAAGCGGATCCGTTACCAGCAGGAAACAAATGCTCACGAGTGTAATCTCTGTCACAAAGAAGCGAGTTACGAGACCGGAAAAATTTGGGTATGGAGGTCAATTCGTATGAGAAGACGGAATGAAAGCATGCTTAGCCGGTATTTTTGTCCATATGAAGAGGTACGTCATCTCACGGAAGTGAAATATCAAGTTCGGCATTAGCAGAACAAGTTGCTCCTCAACGCCACCCACTAGCCTCTGTCCGCCAAGCTTACACGCGGCACTCCAACCCCAGGAATTGCGACCCCTGGAGCACATCGAACCGACCACTCGGCTTCCATTGTGATGAGGTTCGACACATCCTTCGCGACTGCCCGTACCGACGAACCGCGATTTTGCATGCGGCGCCCCACGACCCTGCCCCGGCGAAAGACTTCAAGACATCTAAAATATCCGTGAGCTTAGGGGCTGTATCATGAGGCCGTCGGTTCACCTTAATGGGGATTACCACGCCCGTTCAAGTCGCATGGCCTCAACCATGATGACATTGCGCAAATAAGGTCATCCAGCTTCCGCAGACAAAAATAACGGCTGCAACCTTTACAGCTGATGTTCCTAGACGGAAAACTAAGGAATATTCTTCCCGCCACCGACGAGTGTAGAAGATGCGCAGCAGCTACGCACGACAATAGACCAGTTGAAAAACCTACAAGTCAGCTTCCCTGTGATACAGGAAGTCATGTACATTGGCGACAGAACCTGACTCAAGGATCATAGGTACGTGCAGTGCATGCACTACTAAAGTCCAAGCTGCTTCGGAAGCAGTTCCCGTCGCACAGGCCATTGTGAGAGAACAAGTTTTCGGGCATTCTTAACGCGGGAATAAAGAGGGGAGCACTGTCACTCTTGGGGTGAGAAAAGAAGACTTAGAATATAGCACCCTAACCAAATAGGGCAATAGTGGGGTGACAATTCGCACGCGCGGAATGCTGCGAAGAATGGGCGAGGGGTGCAGCCAGGAATAACCCTACTCGCCAGGCGATGCGCCAGCACTACACCCAACAGATCAAGCCATCCTGCTGGGGCAAGTTGAGAGCATCACCTCGGCCAAAACGTCACTGACAAAGCATTGAGCGCACCGCCCCGAGCGAGGGTCGTAGTCTCCGTGGACACAAGAAATACTGAATCTATCGAAGGCGCCGACACAAGTAACACCCAGGTGCTCCTGGATCGAAGATTGGCCGTCGCGAGAGCATCGCCCATTTCCGGAATGGATAAACTCATATGTCGGCGATAATTTTAAACGAACAATATCGGCATCTCAGAAAGGCACAATGGTCGCTTCCCTCGATGATCAAGCAGATATCCCAGGCGTCTTCGCCCTCCTCGACGAATTCGAAAAACACCATTTTGACTAAGGCTATAACCTCGCCATCGAGAACAGCCTAGCCCTACATCGAACCGGACAAACCCATATTGGCAAACTGAGGTCGAAGCAAAAGATGGCGAGAACACCGCGCTAATCAAAGTTGACGGATCTTGGAAGAAGGCCTCACAACAGCTAACAAAAGAAAACAGAAGCACGCACAAACACAAGGACAACGCTGCGTTTGTGTGCGCTTCTTCTGATTTGTTTTGTTCCCTGCTCTGCTGCCTTCTTTCAAGATGTCTGACCAATAAGCTCAACGTTCAACTTTAAACTTAATGGCCTCTATTAGTTCTTACGCACTCTGCAAACCTTTTGACAATTTGCTAATAGGAAATAAGCAACCCACTAAGCCGATTTCCTAGTCTTCACGCACACATCTTCTAAAAGAAAAGCACAATTATTTCAAATATCTCACTTATCTGAGCTCTAAGTTGCTTCTAGCAGTACCCATAGCACGTTTGTTGCGCTCTTAGCATTCTTTCCCTTTATTGATAACATAATAATTAGCATAACCGCTATTACAATGTTATTGTAGTGATAAGGTAAAAGAAGATGCTGTGCGAGACCAGCCAATATGAAAACAAAAGCGCGCTTTTATCTAAACGTGCAAACAAGTATGCAAAGACAGGAGGCAGTCTGTTCGACGAGATGCGAAAACCTGTTCCGAATTCCATCTCTCCCTTACAACTCAAAGAGCTATCCAAGTTTGAACCTTGCGCCTACTCAGTTATTTCACGTAAAGGCACACAATGGAGTGACTCTTCAGTTGCCGACTATTTTTACTGCCCGCTGGTAGAGGTGCAGGATGGCTTTCTCGTTCACGAGGCTGACAACGGAATGCTTCGGCCTGATTTTCTAGAAATTGCATGGTTTTCTAGAAAATGATTTTCTAGAAACGCCTGCGGCGTAATTGAACCTGCTTTCCCCGAATCGCGCAAAAGAGCATTTACTGACCCCAGGCGTAACATAGCATAACAGAAGAAAGTTGTACGAAGTGTATCGAGACCGTAGTAAAAGTAGATAACTACAATGGCAAATCATTTCTATTCGCACCAGTATGCTCTCGCGCAAGACTGTATTCTTAAAAGCTACAGGTACCACAACAAGTGCGCCCTTTGTTGTATAGCGCGTTAACATATAGAAGAGGCAAGCCTAAAGTCACCGCAGCATATATAAAATTGACTGTTGTTGAGGAAAATCACTGAACACAATATTTATATGCTTGCTTAGCAGGGTACTGTAGGACGTAATTGCTACAAATTATGTACGCGGCCATAAGAACTTTACACATTATAATGTCTATTGCCAACCGAAGCACAGAAATCGAAGCCGACAAAATGAGGTGAGAATTAATTTCCTGTTTCATGCACACGAGAAGATGACTTTATTGCCTTTACTCTGTCGGCTCTCTTTGTGACATTTTGGTCTTGCGGTGAAATACGAACCGACAACCATTAAATGCATGAACATACCACTGGCTAAAAACCTACTGCAAGATGCATACCCTTAATTGTTCGCTCACAGCGCCGATGCTGTAATCAACGAGAAACATAAAGCTTGCGTCAACAATGCGAACACCAAATTTATCGGAATTCGAAGACCGGGCATTCAACAATATCGATGTAAACATGCGGCAGGATTCGTCTTGACTTGGTAACATTACTTGGAAGTTATGTCTCGCTTTGGAAAAATACGGTATCTGAATGAAGAAGCAGAGACAGTGAATAATGAAATGCATCTCTCGATCAAGCAGGTTTTCGTTTAGGCGAAGTCTCGGCTCTAGCATTGATGCCCTCTCCAGAAGGCTGTATTGACAATAAGCCAGCACCTCTACATCCACCGAATGTGGTCTTTAGCGTTAGCTTAAAACAAAAACATTCACTGCAGCCCTTTCCCTTACAGCCGTAGTAACGGGCCTAACAGGCGTTCATGTATAGACGTAACGTAGTGCTTGTGAAAAAAGGCAATCAAAACCGCTGAAAGACGAATCTCTGGAGATGTTGATCAGGCACAACTGCATTTGAACGCGAGGAGCAGGCAGATAGCGTCCGCGAGGAGATCGCTCGCGGCCCAATACAAATGCCTGAAGTGAGATGTCACCTACATTATTCCGCCAGGACCTAATCACAGTGCAGACTCGGTAAAATAATGTGTAATCTTGGATAAGTAAGCGGAATAAAAACACAATATCAACGCTGCTTGTAGATTTTATACACCTGTCAGGGGTAGGCATTCTCCTTAGTTCTTCAAACAATGCAACAACATCTGCGAGTCAAAAATCAGTACTTCGCGCATTAACAATTTCTGCACAGAAAACAAGTGATGGTCCCTGAAATATGTGGGTATCTATAGCCAAGCACAAAGCTAAAATAGGCATGCAGTTAGAACATTCAGTTCAAGAGTAACGATTGCGGGCGCGCACTTTAAAAGAGTGCGAAATAAAGCACTCTCCTCTAAATTAATTATGTACGTCGCACCCAGTGAGGGCACTGGAGTCACTGGCCTCTTGTCACCGCGTTAAAAAAGAAGCACGAAACCAATACTCAAAAATGGGATCTTAGCTTCACTGAGCGGCAGAAATAGCTCTGATGTTTGAACCGAAGGCCCGTCAACAATCAGCATTTTATCTAGTTCTTCTGCCGATGTTAAGCAAACCAATTAAGGTAAAGCCGTAGGGGCTGACAACTTACTACTGCTCTCGAGGGTCTCCTTCTCCTCGCCCCTGCACAGGGTCGCGGACATGCCCAGGTTTTCTCTACTTTCTCTTCATTGACTACCTCATCGGGCCTCTTCTTTTCAGATGATAGCGATGTCGTTTTCTTTGCGCAGTGAAGTAGAAAACTTTTCGGCAGTGTTTGGAGTGCAAGCTTCTCTCCAAGACTGCTTTCTCCTATTGAAGTCATTTCGCACGTCCACAAGAAGGAGCTATCCACGCGTTTTGAAGGTGCAAAATGCCTCTGCGCTTACACATATATTAGTACAATACGCATTTCGACACACTCAAGTCACAAATATGAAAAATCGATAGAACCAACAATGTCGAACTTTAAGGCAACAAAAATTCATAATATGTGTGAGCACGTGGTTTTAGCAAAGTAGCTACAAGAATGATTGCCACAGAAAGGGGGAATCGGTGGCAACAGCTTTTTTAAGCAGTGATCGGCACAATAACTGTCCCTGTCTATTGATTCTTTTGCGTACATGAGCATGTCAGTGAGTCACTAGTAAACTTTGCTATGTTCTATGCAGCTCGCCTAATCACTCCCTTAATTTTCGCATGTTTATCTTGCCTCTACTATTAGCGTGTAGCGCAAGCTTCCCTAATTGGAATGTTCGCCCGATATTTTAGGAGCCTCGCTTATTCAGGACGTTCGAACTAGCCTCCATGTCCCAGGGTTGTTATCATGACTTACTCGAAAGAGGAGAGTTGGATAGTTCAATTATTCTCACCCTCCTCAACGCTGCTAGCTATGAACGAGTATTATATGTCCAAAACAGCGAAGTTTGTATTGGTTAAAAAGTTACACCTGCCCTGAGTGATGAGTGCCTTGCGGCCTGAGATAGGATTAATGAAGAAATAACACAAATATTTTGTAAAGGTCGTAGGTTACGTCGATGACTTTTCAATGCTATGTAAAGGAAGTGAAACAGAAGAATTCAGAGGCATAGCGTTGGGAGTTTTGCATAGCGGTTGTCCTGATCTGCTGTTCACTTTGGAGCTCCTAAAAGAAGGTGCTCTACAGCTCCTTGATTTGCGCCTTGAATTCTTGGCTGGACATTTATGTTGGCGCTATAACCCCCGAGCGAAAAAGCAATTGCTGCCGTATACGTCAAATCATTCAAAGATAGTGAGGACAGGTATAGGGAAGGCGGCATTGTTCTCTGCTCTTACGAAATTATGACATCATTATATGGTGCAAAGATTCTTAAACCATTAAGAAAGGCTCCTACAGCCGTGATTTCCTGATGATATCATACGGAACATACCTGAAAGCCTGTTGACGCAGATTAAGCGACAAAGGGTAAGGAATGGACATCTTATGCAGAGGAAGAAGAGATTTTTGTTGCTCTATATCTACGGCTTTACCCATAACATGATGAATATTGGTAAGAAATAGTACATACATATTTTCACGTGCTTCGGGGCGTCAGAGCAAGGAAGAAGAGGCTGGAGAGAAGAAGACGAACCAGAGACGTGTGTGTCCTGGTGGGCCCTGCGGTCTCGCAGCGCTACGCTTACAAATAAACACCCCCGTTACGTACTGAGTACGTAACAGTTGGGTGATGGTGAAGACATTTATTGGCTCAAACGAGCATTGCCAGGGAGGTATGATTGGACCAACCTTTAACAGGCTAGTCCTCACAAGCACTAGGTGGGGTCCCTAGTACAGAACTCTAGTGGCGTCGGCCGCGGCCCGGGCGCGCTCAACCAAGGCCTTGTGGGCCTGTAGGTCAAAACATCCGAGAAGGGTCGCCTTCCAGTACTCCCGTATGGGGTTGGGACAAGGAGGACAGCAGGGTTGAAGAGGCAGGCCCACATCATGTGGTAAATGTCCGAAGACTTCGCACAGTGGGGACAGCTGCCCGAGAAAGAATTGTCGAAGTGTTTGAGAGCTGCTGGGCACAGCAAAGTATTTGTATAAAGGCGGAGCAGAAGCCGCTTCTCCGCCTTTGAGAGGCCTTCACACGGGCGGGGATAAACGTCGTGGCCAAATTGATATTGTAAAACAATATCTTTGGAACAATAAGCTGGAGTGAATTCGAGTTCCTGATTATCGGGGTCGGAGAGGAATGCCTAGTGAGAGAGCGCGTGGGCGGCGGCATCAGCGGCCTCATTTTCCTCAAGGACCATGTGAGCAGGGGCCTATATAATATTCCAAAGAGCGGGCCCCGGTGTAGACGCTGTTTTAGAGAAGGCGATATGCTGGGTACGATACCCAACCCTGCTTGACGTTTCGACAGGACCCCCGCGAGTCGGAAATTATTGTTTTGGAAGTCGGATGAGCTGCAGCTAATCCAATGGCGACCTCCTCCACTTGTGTTATGTTACGAGCTCGAAAACTAAGTGCGTTCACTAGTTCGGATTGGTGGGCGACTGCAGCCGTATCCATCCCCCATGTTGGGGACCGCAGGCGTCCACGTAGAATAAGCTGGGTTTCGATCCATAGGGACGAGCCACGGCTTCTGCCTGCGCCAGGCGCCGGTAACTATGGTCCTCATGGGCTGCCGCCCACGCCAGGCGCCGGCAGTTATAGTCCTCATGGGTCATGTTTGCTAGAAGAGGGCGCACGTGGAGGACGCTTCTCTACTGGGAGGGAATGCTTATGCGCTCTGCCATGCGAGTAGTGTGTTGGATATGTAGTCGGGCAAAAAGGCGGCGACCTGACAATGTCAAGCGGGCTTCCCAGAACTCCCGAAACGTGTTCACCATGCCCATGCCCCAGGAGACGCTGGTTGGAAGTGTTCACGGGGAGATCCAGGAACTGTTTATTACTTTTGCAGAGGATTACTTCGAGTGCAGCCTGGTGGAGCGTGCGGATGTTTGCAAAAAGAATCCCTCTCACTTTAGACGCAGCCGCCACTCGCTGGTTTACCTCTGCTGCCCTTGTATATGGCTGAAGAAGGCAACGCTCAGCGCACGCCACTAACGGTGCGCAATTGGCAGCATCATCGCGAGCCAAGGAACTTCAGTAGGAAATCTGACGAGGATATCGATGAGTGGCTCACACATTACGAGCGGGCCAGCCGGTACAATTGATGGCAGGCCACTGTTAAACTAGCTGATGTATTCTTTCCGGAAGCCACCGCACTAATCTGGTTCGACAACAAGGAAGACACCGTCACTAGGTGGGACCGTTTTAAGGAAGAAATAAATAAATGCTTCGGAGATGAAGCTATAGAGAAACGCGCAGAGCAAACGTTGTTCCAGTGAGCCTAAGTACCTGGAGAGACCTGTACCACATATATTGAGGAAACTTTAAAGCTTTGTAAAGTGGTGAACCCACGAATGTCAGAAGAAGATAAACTTCGGCCTTTGTTTAAAGGCATCGCTGAAGATGTACATTCCTGATCAGTAAAGATCATTTGAACTCTGATATAAACGTGATCAGGCACTGCCGCACTTTTGAAATATTTAAGCTTCGTTGTATTGTCTATAAATTTCGCCGACTGGTAAATGTTACTTCCGTGGCGATTGTAGATGTTCCTGCTCCCGAGTCAATGGTTGGCTTGATACGCCGGATTATCCTAGACCTGGTTTCCAAGCATGTTTTGGTTTTCGACTTCTCCAGGGATCATCCACCACCGATTCCAAATTCTCGCATTCGTCATTCGATTGATACTGAAACCTCTCGCCCGATCAGACAGAGGCCCTACCGTGTGTCGCCGAGCGAACGTCGGCTTATTGACGAACACGTTCACGACTTGCTCCAACGCGACCGTTATCCAGGAATCTTAAAGACTTTTGGGGGGCTCCGATATCCTTGTTAAAAAGTTAAAAATAAAGACATCAGATTGCGTTTCTGTGTGGACTATCGCCGCCCTAATGCCTTAACCAAAAAAGATGTGTGTCCAGTTCCACGTAGTGACAATGCAATCTACAGTCTTCATTCGGCGTCATAATTCTCCTCAGTAGACTTGAGATCGGGGTACTGGCAGATACCGATGAACCGGAGCGACAAGGAAAAGACAGCATTTGTGACACACAATGATCTCTATGAATTCAGCGTAATGTCCTTTGGATTGTGCAATGCGCCCGCCACGTTTGAACAATTCATGGACACCATTCTGCGCGGACTCAAGTGGAAAATTTGGGCTATTTGGATGACCTTGTGATCTTCGGCAAGACCTTTCAGAAACACAATAGCTGCCTCGCCATTGTTCTTGACTGCATTGAGAGAGCAGGCCTCGTCCTCAACTCTAAGAAGTGCCACTTTGGTGAATGTCAGACAATTGAACTTGCTCACTTTGTCGATAATTACAGTGTTCGGTAGGATCCTCGGAAGATTGCGGCTGTAACCAGATGTACAGCGCCAAAATCAGTGAGGGAGCTTCGGTGCTTTATGAAGGTGTTCCTGTTCTCGCCGTTTTGTGCCAAGATTCGCTGACATCGCCTACCCGGTCAAGTTCATTTTGCACAAAGATGCACTGTTCAATTAGACTGCCAACTGCGGTTGTGCTTCCGCCACCCCACATTCCTTCTGACATCGTGACCTATCCTACGTCGCTTATGTCCTTCCGCCCCCATCAAAGTTCACACCGATGCTAGCGGCATGAGCATTGAAGTTGTGCTCATCCAGAGTCATGGCACCGACCAGCACGTGATAGCTTATGGTAGTCGTTTGTTGAGCAAGGCGGAAGGTAACTCCACAATTACTGAACAAGAATGCCTCGCAGTGGTTTTTGCGGTGCAGCCTTTTCGTTCCTACCTATATGGCAATGTTTTTACCATCATCACCGACCATCATTCGCTCTGTTGGCTCGTAACTCTGTGACCCTTGCGACCGGATTGCTCAATGGGCGTTGCGGTTGCAATAGTTTAACTTCACTGTGGCATACAAAAGTGGCAGCGGGAGTCAACATGCTGACGCTGACTGTGTTAGATGCCGCTTTCGTCAACTGATAGTGATGGTTACAACTTTTATCACTATCTGGCGCCTATCTCAGCAACGTTTCCTGATCCTCAACTGTTCTAGACAGAACAACGCAACGATATGACTTTCGAACCGCTCTTCTCTGCCGCTCATGCTTCAAGAGATGCGCGTTTCTACAATTTTGCCGCCGGCTTTACAATTTCAACCCCGCAAGAACACGCTTTCTTCTCGTCTGTCAGAAAATCTCCGAATTCCGGTTCTTGAATTGATGGACGCCGATGCCACGTTGGGCCACTTGGGTGTCCCTCGACCCTTCATCGCCCACAAAAACGATTATACTGGCCGAAAATGCGTCAAGTCATTCAGCGCTATGTAGCCAGTTGTGTCAAGTGTCAGCGGCACAAATTCCCTACTTTCCGTCCAACAGGACCGCTGCACTCTATTGCGCCTCCGACCGCACCCTTTTGGGCAGATGAGTTTCGAACTCTTGGTTCCTTTTCCGCGATCTTCGAACAGTAACAGTTGGTATGCGTTGATTATCTCACCCAATATTCAGAAACCGCTTACGAAGTATTCCTATTTTCTCTTCCATTTTTCGTCCTGTGCCACGGTCCTCCTCGAGTTCTAATCACTGACCATGGGCGCCAGTTTAAAGCTAAAGTTACCAAAGAACTCCTTCGTCTGTGCGCCTGCGATTACCGTCATTCAACACCGTACCACCCGCAATCGAATGAACTTGTTGAACGCACCAACCAGACTCTGACCGTTGGCGTTGTACGTGGATTCTGATCATAAGAACTGGGATGACATCCTCCCTTTCATTACATACGCGTATAACACTGCACAGCTTGAGACGACTTACAGTCCGTTTTAGTTTCCTTATGTTCGAGTTCCTCGTAGCTGTCTCGATACCAATCTTCCTTTCTCACTCCACAATTAGCCTTCTATCACCGCCACTTTATGTCGAGCCGAAGAAGGGCGCGGCGTTGCCCGCCTACGCATCCTGATCTCACAGGCACGTTCGAAGAAGCGTTATGACAGCGGACACCCACATGTTTTTTATGTGCCCGGTTATTCAGTGTTGTTGTGGACGCCGCTGCGCAGGCGTGGTTTATCCTAGAAGCTGCTGTTTCACTGTAGCAGCCCTTTTGACGTTATAGAGCGCTTGAGCGATTTGAACTATGTTATTTCACGTCGCATCGAAAGCGGCCGATGCTCACGCAGGACCCAGATGGTGCATGTGGCTCGGCTAAAATGGTTCCATCCTCGGCAGCTCACTTAAACCGCTTGGTCTCTGGGCATCGTCTGCGACGGGGGCAGTGTCACTTGCTTCGGGGCGCCAGGGGAATGAGGAAGAGGCTGGAGAGAAGAAACGAGCTAGTGCGTGTTGGTGTGCCTTGTGGACTCGCAGCGCTAAGATTAGGTATAAACAGCCCCGTTCTGTACTAAGTACGTAACAATATTATTCCTATAGAAATACTGCTCCCAATAAATCTAAAATATGTGAGCGCCTTTAATTGTGGATGACAATAAATCAGGATGTAAAGCAGTGACCGAACACTGAATGCATCCAAAAGATAGCTTATTAGATTGTCTTGTCCTGTGGAATGAAATACGTCGGCCAGACCAGGAGATGAATAAATGATAGGAGCGCATGCCTCTGCAATTTTGGATACGTCATGGGCGAACCTTGCGTTTCACTGCAAAGGCTGCACTTTAACTAAGAAAGCAAAGTCCCCAGCAGACCTTAATAACGTAGCAATCTTGAGAAGGAATGAGACAAATTGACGAGATAGATTTTGAAATGTTGGGCGATATCTTTGGCAGGGTCAGCATGTCTTCTGTTCCCTTATCGAAGAAAGAGAAAGAGTTGTTAGATCACTGAGAGGACCGTGAAATATGAAGTGTGGTGTGTACTTAGAAGTTGAGAAGGAAGTAGATGTTGGTGTACAGATAATTAGATGTCAGTGCAGCATCGCAATCGTTTATGACTGTGTGTGTCTGTGCGTCTCTTCTGTGCGTTCTCACCTATTATGGTGCGAGGTTCATCACGTCTTTATTCTGAAATGGGTCTTTTCACGTGGTCGCGCCATGTCGCACAAAGCTATTGCCGATCACTACCAGGTCATGTCAACTGTCGCCCAACAGGTGACATAGCTGGTGGCTGAGCCTTATTGTTCACAGCACCGCCGCGGGAGTTTCGTACGAATCAATGCTGTAATACAACTGAATTAAGAAATAGTAGGACAGGTAAGCTCTCCCACCGTAGGTTTTCCTCTGAATGCACGAACTTCGCTACTTCGTAGTATTTTCCTTTATTTTCTGCCTCAAATAGAGCGTTGCTTTAGAAAGATCTCTCCTGGATTGCATGTTGTAGTCGCTGGCGGCGCCAGGGGTAGTCACAACGCAACGTACGATTTGGTGCTGCGCTGGAACAAGCCATTTTCAGCATTGCGTTCAACTAGAAACCATTCAATATAACGTGAAAGAAGAATACGGGCATCAGCTGTAGCACACGTAGCTCGTTGCTGCACCGTTGGGCGATAGTCGAAGATTCTATACACGTGCTGTTGACTAGGATTACAACCTCTAAAATGTCTATATCGCTTGGTGTTTTTAGAAATGTGATTTGGTGTGTATATGGCAGTTGTTGAACATATCGGATTTGATGTTTCACCTATAAACGAATCATTCTCGGCATTGGGTTGAACTACAAACCACTCAAAATGAGCTAAAACCCAATCAACCACTATACGTCCAGCGGACATCAGTGTACGTCCTCTGTACGGATGTTCTCAGGAGATCCTGCCGACCTCCGATGGATCTCTAACAGACGACTGACAGATGTCCCAATGAAACTGTTAGGTCTCCTACGGCCATCCTCGTCGGACGTCCCCCAATGTCCCCAGCGGCCCTAGAGAGGACATGCATATAAACCGTCCTGTCCATTCATGAAGCAGGCCTCGTTGATTACAGCCAATAATATCCAGTGGCTATCAAAACCTCATTATGAGCTCACAAATTGCTCTAACCTGACATACATGTCACTATATCTGCACATCAAAAATCGAGCCATGATGACCGAAGCCTCATAAATCGGGCAGGTACCATGGGCGTGTATAATAGCCTATGCGATGCTCGAAATTGGACACAACAACCATATGTCAGATGCATGTCTCAATGACACATCTACTTACTTTTAAAGCAGACTGAAATAATTTTATTCATGACATAATAAAGCCTGTTTTCGGACTTGAAGATAGTCACGGCTGCACAAGCTCCATGCAGAGGGGATGGTTACAGCGTGCCAGCAATATTCTAACTCTCAACTTCTAGACTGAGATGCAACGTTTTTCTGACAAAAATACAATACCATCAGTGAAAGGTTTAGAAAATTTTAAGTCGGAGGGGCCACAATGAAAGTAAATTGAAGGATGCAACCACTAGTTATATTTCATTCCACAGCAAAGCAGTTCGGGATATTAAAAGAAAAATAAGTGTTTACAATGAACCCCCCCCCCCCCAATGTGCACAAAATAAAATCAAGCAAACTAGTAATCCACTAGAATTATGTGCAGTATAATAGGCAATTGTGCTTCTATATCCCATCGGCTCCCCCCCCCCCTGAATTGATGGGGTTGAAAGTGGCAGCACAAAAATCTGTTACACCGCACAGATGCAACAGGTTCCAAGATTGGGACCAGACGCCTTTGGCAGTGGTGCAAACGGCTTCTGAGAGAGTATAAGAATTAGTAAATTAATGGAGCACTTCACACTGTAAACTGTTCATGCAGCCATATGTGCAAGGAGTACAGCGCCCTTTGGACCGCACGTATTTTATACATGCGTGCCAGAAAGAATAGTACACAGTTATAGAAGAAAACCAACATCCGCTAAAACCTAGAAAAGCACAAAAGTAGTATTCATTTCTTTCCAATTGGTAGTTTTTGTCAATGGGGTATTAAATGTATTTATTTCATGGCAGAAAGTTGATAAGAAAGTAAACAACAACCACATGCTACTAGCTGGATCCAAGCCACAACCTCTTAAAGTTCGGCTATTTTGCTGACAGAGCAATCCTATGTACTTTCTGCAGTTATTAACTTATAAGCGTTACAAGTAAGACTATTTCCGTAAATGCAATGCAGGTTTGTAGTGGCATAAAAACTAGAGGTAGATGATGTGACATTTTGTGGAAACAGAATGAAGCACAGCAGACAAGAAAGAGACGGGATGAGTTCGTCAACTGTGTTTCGCGCTGTTTCCACAAAATGCCACACCAACTAGCTCGGCTTTTCTTGCTAGTACAGTTAATTTTTAGTACATCAACCTCTTTTCGCGCGCTAAAAATCTCTCGACCCGTTTTCTTGTCCGCTGCGTTTCGCGCTGTTTCTACACAATATAGGTTTGCTTTGGTTTATAGGATTTAACATCCCAAAGTGACTCAAGGCTATGAGAGATGCCGTAGTGGACTGATAAACATTGACCCACGTGAGGTTCTTTATCATGCACTGATATATTCACAGCACACAGGCGCCTTGCTTTTCGCTTCTATAGAAAAGCAAACACTGGTGTCTGTACTCAATCCATCAGCCTTGGCTATGGCAGCCGAGTGCCCTAACGAATAAACTACTTCGGCAAAGTTGAAATGCAATTACCGTATTTCAGCCAAATACGGTATGCGTACCGTATTTCAACTAAAGAACGTGGGGCAATTCGGACACAAATCCAGGAAATGCTTAATGATGATGTTATTCAGCCGTCTAAAAGTCCGTGGTAGTCGCCAGTCGTGTTAAGAAAAGGATGGCACGCTGCATTTTTTCGTTGATTACAGGAAACTGAATGACATCACAAAAAAAAGTATATCCATTGCCCCGTATCGATGATTCGCTCCACCGATTTCGCAACGCCAAGTTCCTTTCCTTCATTGATTTAAAATCTGTTTAGTGGCAGATAGAAGTTGCTGAGCGCGATCTGGAAAAGACTACCTTTGTCACACCCGATGGCTTATATGAATTTAAATTATTGCCTTTCGGTCTGTGTTCAGCGGTAGCGACGTTCCAGAGAATGATGGATACCGCAATTTCTGGTCTTTAATGGCAAACCTGTTTTGTTTATTTGGACAGCATCATTGTGTTTCAGAAACGTTTGACCAACATCTTAAACGGCTGCGAACGGTATTGGACGCTCTTCGCTCAACCGATTTGACACTCAAACCGGAAATATGTCACTTTGGATATCAGCAGCTGAAATTTCTCGGTCATGTGGTTAGCGCTGACGGTGTCCGGTTTAATCCTGACAAAACAGCCGCTGTAGCCAACTTCCCCATTCCTACCACGAAGAAAGCAGTCCGACGCTTCTTGGGCCTGTGTGCGTACTATCGCCGTTTTATTGCTGATTTTGTCAAGATTGCAGAACCCTTGAGGCTCCGGACACGTTATGACATCCCCTATATCTGGTCTTCCGAGCAGCAGGAGGCATTCCCCGAGCTGCGCCAACGGCTGCACAACCCTCCCGTTCTTGCACACTTCGATGAGGACGCTGCCACCGAAATTCACACCGACGCCAGCAAAGTCGATCTGGGCGCTGTTCTGGTCCAGCACCGACAAGTCGAAGGAAAAAGTGATCGCTTATGCCAGCTGCACCCTTTCTCGGGCAAAATCAAACTATTCAACTTCTGAAAAGAAGTGTGTCGCCGTCGGTTGGGCCACAATGAAATGTCGACCTTACCTCTACGACCGTAAATTTGAAGTTGTGACAGACCATCTGTTTTGTGTTGGCTGGCTAGTCTCCGAGACCCATCAGGACGTCTTGCACGGTGGAGTCTTCGTATGCAGGAATTTGATTACTCTATCAATAATAAATCTGCACGTAAACACGCAGATGCTGACACATTGTCTCGATCAGCCGTGGAGTTGGCCCATCACAGTACGGACGAAGACGCCCATTTTCTTGGCATTATCAGTTCCTCTGATTTAAAGGTCCGGCAACCGGCTGATGCCATCCTTCTGTATGCGCAATGGAATCCTCTACAAGAAACGCGCCGGCAACAGTGACCGAGCCTATCTTCTGGTCATCCCTGCAGATGTCCACGACGAAATCCTTCATCCTTGCAATGATGAACCCACCGCAGGACACTTGCGCTTTGCACGCCCTCTTACTAGAGTGCGCCAGGCGTACTACTGGCCCAAAACTTGCCGCCACTGTTCAACATGTTAAAGGTTGCCGCGAGTGCCCACGACGCAAGATACCGCCATTAAAGCCAGCGGGTTTGCTGCAGCCTATTCCCCCACCGCTAGTACAATTCGACCAAATTGGTATGAACTTTCTCAGCCCTTTTCCTCTGTTGTCAGCTGGCAATAAGTGGATTATCGTGATTATCGATTATCTGACATGTTACGCGGAAACTATGGCGGTGCAACGTGCAACATCCTCCGAAGTGGCACAAGTTTTCATGACGCAGATTGTCCTCCGCCACGGCGCCCCTTCATACGTCATCACTGATTGTGGCAAATCAAGTACATCACGTCTTCTTGAAGAAGTTTTCCAACTAAGCCGGACACATCACCGAAAGACTACTGCCTACCACCCTCAGCCTAATGGCCTTACCGAGCGACTAAACAAAACTATAACGGACATGCTCGCCATGTACGTAGATTTGCGGCATAAAACATGGGACGAGATAGTGTCTTATGTCACTCATGTCACATTTGCATATAACACGGCCGTCCAAGAAACAACACGATTCACTCCGTTTTGCCTAGTATACGGACGCGATGTACAGACCATGCTCGACGCTGTGCTCCCATGTGCGGCTGACGACCAGCTGCTTACCGCTGATGCAGAAGAATTCGCCAACTACGCTGAGGAAGCTCGCCAACTCGCCCGCAATCACATTACAAAACAGCAACCAACAGGTGCACGCCGATATAACGACCGACATCGCTACGTGGCGTTCCAGCCTGGTGACAAAGTCTGGGTGTGGACACCTGTCCGGCGCCCAGGCCTGACAGAAAAACTTCTCAATCGTTACTTTGGACCCTACAGATTGTTGCGTCGCCTATCAGATGCTACTTTTGAGGTTATTCCAGACGGAACTACCGAGTTTTAGTCGTCAGTGCTCGTCTGACATAGTGCATGTACTTCGCATGAAACCGTATTTCGCCAGCTAAAAGCCGTATTTATCATCCGGATCAGTTGTTTCTGTGAACGTTTTTTTTCATTGGGGGGGGGGGGGGGGGTAAATGCCCCCTGGATGTTTGAGGTAGCGCTTGAAAGACAAAGACGCTGTAGACTCTCGTGCGCTTCTTCTCGCTAGAACTGTGGACTCTTGACTGTGTGTCTCTTTGTTACGGTTTCCCGTGAACTCCTGTCTTGACTGTGTGTCTCTGCCCTGCTACCGTTTCCCATAAATCCCTGCCTTCGTGGCAATATTTGGTTTACACACTGCAAATGCATACCATAGCACAAAACGTCTGCATTATGCAATGCTGACTCTACAGATATGACCACTTTGAAAACCTAATAAAAAGTGGCAGATTCAGTTTAATTCTTGCCACATAGTTTGTAAGATATTTGAGACTCAGTGCATTGACACTAGGTACAAGAGTGCTGCACATAGCTCGAAATTCCGTTGACTGCGTACTAAAAACAAAGGGCTGATTATGTAAGGGGAAGAAACCTGTACTACAGTTCAAACATAACTGCAGTCTGCTTCCGTAAAACAGGTATTATACGGGCAGCTTGTAGTGCAAGTCAGTCATCTCCATAGCACATGGCTGAGTAATGAAGTGTAGGAGAACAAACTGTGTAACACACACTTGCATCATACTAGCAGATGTCATGATGCAACAAAAAATGGCCTTTGTCGGAATTACCCTGCATATAAGGTTCATTGATGAATAGCAGTGAATAGTAGGTTGTAGGGTAGTTGGCGCATGGCGCACAGAGAACAATCTGTTGGGCTAGTTGGCTTTTCATCAGTTTCATCAGTCTCAGCTCAGCATCGCATTTTTTTATAACAGTCGTTTGTCCAAAAACAGGAGCGTATTTTGTATTGCTCTCACATTTGCAACAGTACACTGTCGGGATTCTGGATGATGAAACTTTAATGTTATTGATTTATTCATTGATCAGCTGGTCTCGATGATGTACTCCTTGTCACAAGATAGAGGAACAGAGTATATTATCGCTTTGTCGCATGCTGCGATGGGGTACTTGTGCCGCATGGTACAACCAGAGTTTCTATTTTTCAAACACGTCAAAAAAGAACACTCAAGAAAAGCAATGATATTGAATGTTCGTCGTCCAGAAATATACAGTGCACTGTTTCAAATATGACAGGAATGGGAAATGTTCCACTAGCTTTGAACAAACAGCCAGCCTTAAAAAAGTTCATAATAAGCTGACTTGCAAATAGTGGAAGCCACCATGTAGCAAAGCTCAAAGATGTGTGTGTCACCATAGCTCCTGCTTTCCTTTTGAGAAAGGAGACTGCATTCATCTGTTGTTTTACCCTATTTTATTTTTGATTTAATTGGCGCCCTTTATATGCCCGTATTTTGTATATTTTTCCTTTTATTAGCCTGGTTCAGCACTTATTGGTCCTCTGTGTTCCTGAGTACCATGTACTCGTCCTGCTATGCTGATGATACTCTGACGATGCCCAGGAACAACAGCGTAATAACGACAACACAAAGAGAGAGACAACATAAGTACACACTGCCAATAATTAATATGAAACCACGGAGCACAAACTTCTTTCTTCGCACCCAAGAACATGACAGTCTGCAATGTCGCACAACTTTTCTATCACGTGTGTATATGAGTAATGAATGAAAGTTTTGCCTTTCTTAAAATAAAACGATATAAGATATCATCTCAGCTAAACCAGTGCCCAACGAACGAAACAAAGTTAAAATACACACAGAAAAACACAGCCACACACTGAGATCCGTCAGAAGCCCCAAAGCCTAAACACAAAGGAAAGCAAAACAGAGCTGCCACACAACACAAAAAATAGGCAAAAATGATTCAACAAATTTCATTTCTGCACACAGCTAGTGAAGTGCCGCTGACAAATTTTCTGTCTTTCCCTTATTATCTAACAAGAGCCTCTAAACTTCAGCGCGCCACCTTCATAAGTGTTGGTCAGATAGTGCTTTGGCTTATTTGATAATATTGTTACGAGGCGGCAAGCGATGACAGCAGGAGAACAGAGGATAGAGAGAAGATGCTCGATGGTCGTGAGACGACGTTTGATAAATCTGTGTGCCGGCCTAGCGCGCGCGCTCCTGTCCGCGCCACTGCCCTCTTCTTCCTCCTTCGTCCGTAACATGACCCTGGACCCACCAAGCGATCGTCCCGATCGTAGACGAGGAGGTTTACCGATGATGATTCCATGGCATGCTGATGGGCGTGTCTGGATGCTTGAAGAAGAGGAAGTAAGTATAGAACGGCTTGCCGGTACGATGTTTGATGCGTGGGTGATCCGCCTCCCCTGGAGCTGTCAACCCGTCACCAGAGTCGATGGGACTGATGGCTCGAGGTGACGTCGGGCGGCTTGGGCAGAGGTTGCGTGTTCGTGTCCATCGGTTCCTTCGGGTTATTCGGGTCATTCGGGTCCTTCGTCTCGGTTCTGATTGGTCTGCCTGTTCTCCTCGTCTTCAGGTCTGGGCTGGGGGCTGGGCGGTGGTAGTTGGTCAGGGCATGGCTTGAAGGGCTGTGGCGAAGCGTCTCGGCAATTTCCCTGGGCCCTCGATCGATGGTCCCGGCTCACAGATGACGTCAATGCTCCAAGGCGAGGATGGGGATTACGTACCCCGCACCTCCAACCAAATGTTATACGTGGCGGCAAGCGATGACAACAGGAAACAGAGGACAGAGAGAAGATGCTTGATGGCCGTGAGATGACGTTTAATGAATCTGTGTGCGGGCCTAGCGCACGCGCTCCTGCCCGCGCCACTGTCCTCTTCCTCCTTCGTCCGCAACATTTTTTTCAATTCTTGGAAAATGAAGTTTTCATTATTGTTTAGTGCGGGTGATAGAATGGCTTCAAGAGAAGGGGATATGTCATCTGTTTGGGTATGAAGGAGGACGTTTGGCTCCTTGTTTTCATAATATAGCTAGTAGTGTGAACTTGAGTTGTCTCTGTGCTATCGTCGTTTCGAAGTTGTTCCTGTGTCCATTGACAAATCACGCTGCAGAGCATTGACAGCATATCTGAAAAATGAGAGCTTCAAAGGAGTAAGGAAGAGTTGTTTGCTCAGGGCGCAGGGACATGCAGCCCCAAGGGTGCCGTCAGGCACTGCTTTCTGGCTTAGCACTGAGCCCTGTGGGCTACAACATTTTTTGACAAGGCAGCACCATTACTGCACCATCACTGTGCCCATGGGCGAAGAATGGTATTTAACTGGAGAGTATTGTGAAGCCAACAAATCTAACAGAAACTTTATATCTTGCAGCGCATTGCTACTGCACAGTGCAGCATACTGTGACCACATAATCACTCTGCAAGCAATAGGAAGCGAGACAATATTTAGCATGCGCTGACGAGGACGCGCAGAGGTGTGAGAGAACGAATTAGTGCGCTAGCTTCAAGACTGAGCTCTAACGCTGTTTCTGGACTCTGAGCCTGCCGGGGCGCAACTGTGAGGCGCCCCGTTTACGCGACATTTGGTGGAGGTGCTGGGTGCGACTACCATGCACCGGACACCCCCTACAATTCGGGACCCAATCCCCGGACGCACCCCTCAGGTAGAGACCTCAGTACATCAGAGCAGTCGCCTACTGATGTTTGTTTTAATTCAATTATAATCTGATGCTGCTGCTGATGATGATGATGCTAAATGATGACGAAAAGGTCAACTAAGCGCCCTCAACGGTGAGAGAAGTAACGAAAGTTGGCGCACGCGGTCCCATAGAACCCCACTATCGGTGCAGGTCTTTATTTCAGTCGGCCTTGGTTCTGGCACTGCAGGCGCTTTCCGTTTAATCACAACTGAAACCTTAAGTGACATGCTCGATTCCCACCTAAGGACAAGTTTTTCTTCAACTTATTTCCGGCGCCCCAGTTCAGGCGCTTCAGATATCTGATAGCAGATACCGGGGCTTGCAAACATCTTTTCCTTCATTTTTTTATTTAGTCCCTACTACTACTACTATAAATAAATGTATGGTTGCGCACGTGCGGACCTTAGTAATTACTCCAAACGCCATTCAGAATTGAGGGTTTCCTATAAAACATTACCAAACACTCACGATTTGAGACACAGGTAGAGGAAAGAGGCGCGAGGCACTCGTTTCTTGAGCTTTTTGGTACGCTTGCCAACGCCCGGAACGCTGACCGCTGCCCGTGTCTTATGGCAGCTGGTAGGTATCGCCAAATGCTCGTAACTTCTCCACACTTGTAACTTTCATGCCAAGGCGAACAAAGTGTGCAGTAGGTTACAAATGTGTTACAGTACCTCACCCATCCATGCGGCAAGCCTATGGCCGGTCCGCGCTCGGCTCTTGACAATATGACCGACTAAAACTCATCGGGCCGACCTAGGCTACCCACCTCGGCCCGAGGTCGGGGATTCACAAGGGTCTAAAGAACAGCCGATCATCGGCAATTGACCTCGAGCCGAAGAGTATGGCCGACATGGCCAGCCTACTGCCGCGCCAGGGTCATGCATGGGCCATGGCTTACCCACCGTGGCCCAACCACTTCGACGGTATTCGCTGCGCGTGGTTTCTCCATGTATAATTAGTGGTATATTCATCGATTGCCTCATGTTTACTCATTAAAACATCTGCAGTTCGATTTTACATGGAACTTAGCGCTGCGGGAGTATTTTTAGATGCGCATCTTCTCCAAGCGGGGTCTAACTTTGTGGCATCAGTAATGGTGTTCTCCGGGAAGGTGAAAAGCAACCCACACGTATATAGCTTAAAAAAGCCTGCGCATTGACAAATGCAGGTTTAAACAGCACGTTGTAGTGGTTTTTCTTAAATAATCGAAACAGGCTCAAAGCCTTCCTAATAAAAAAAAAGTGGGGACTTCACGCTTACTAGGTTTGTGAGGCTTCACAGCAATTCCGGCTTTCAGCTTCTAGGCTTAGTTGAAAATGTCACGTTTCCCTGCTCGTTGTGCCCGCCGTCCAATTACTTCACTGTTATGAGCCATCGCTTGATTGCTGCCGCGGCCTTCCTGGAGAGGACGTCACTCAGGTACACGCTGTCTCTCTTCAGGCATTCTAGAAAATATACAAAAGAAAATATCGGCCTTCATACCGTATTCATATTGCCACGTGCCTGGCGCCGCGCGACAGCCGTGTTTGGTGCCGACGACGACGAAGCGGTTGTTGTTGGCACGAGCGGCGCGCTGGTGCTGGACTCTGTGATCGGAACGACAAGCCGACCTTATTCTCTGGTCCTCGGCTACGTGTACCTTCACGGCTCCCTGTGACTTCAGTCGTGACAATATGAATAACTTTCAAGCCTTTTAAAGTGATAAAATGCTGTCACTCAATCAATTATAAAGACCTTCAATGGGATAAGTGGTGAGCTTCGGTGATGTAGTCATCGGATGATATCTGAAGTCAACTGAAATATGACGTGCACCATTTTTACACATATGCTGCTTTGCCAAGCAAATTTTAACCAAGGGCTAACAAAGACGTTTCAGAGGCAGGCGAAGGAAACCAGATACATATTGCTGGAAGCTACCTTGAGCACCACAGAAAAGGTTTTGCTTGCAATTCCTAATTGACATCATTTACCTAAATTACTAATTATTGACTTACACAGTAAATGGTGCTTGCTACTTTGAAGAGTACCGGCACAAACCACGCTTCATTATTTGCGACGGAGAAACGTCACGTCTGCATTTTTTCCCTAAATACAGTAGGATTCCCCGAAAATCAAAAATGAGATGGCCGGAGAATGCAATTGCGGCCTTGGCGTGGCTCGACAGCCCTGTGCAGCGGCAGACCTATAAGTTGTCTATCCTTATCGAAAAATGCAGTGTCACTGGGACCCTGGACAGTGTTTTCCAGTGTAAATCAGTACACATGTTTACACTGGCAATACTGCGCCACACTGGCGTCGCACTTGGATCCGCTGGGCCACACTTGGATGATACTGACGCCCGCAGTTTAGCACTGGGTCACACTGACACCTAGTGGACATTCACTGAAATCTCAGTGCTCCCAGCGTTTCGCAGTGCAAAGCTGCACCTTTCACGCTGAGTCGCAGTGTCTCACTTCACTGCAAACTCACTGGTCCCAGCGCTGTGCCGCGTCAAGCTGTGCCCGTTGCACACTGCACACAGTTTGCACACAGGGACAGTGCCCGTCACATCCCCTGAGAAAATTGGGAGCGCTTACTAACGCTTAATTGCTGGAGAATTCATACCGTGCATCTTATTGCTGGTATAGCGGTTTTTAAAATGGGTCTATATATGCCTCTGGCGCAACTCCATGCAGCCAATAATCAGTGAAATAAAACGCCGGACGTCGACGTAGACATGTAGACCACGTCCTCCTCATGCATGCGTATATTTTGCTACACGCAGTTCTGGAATGACACCAAATTCGGGACATTCAAAGGAAGGTTTAACCGTGTTTACGTCTCGCACTCACATATGATGCCGATCGCGGCGTTTTCATGCGCGTTTGCGCGCAGCAATCAGCGCTGCCGCTCGCACCGCATTGCATGCAAGCGTCGCGGTGGCAAGGCGATGCGGTGTACACCGGCCAGTAGAGATACACGATATAGTTTGGCACATCTTTTGCGCTTAGTACACGGTCTCGAACTCCGCCGTACCTCGATTTGCTCGTACTTTGCAAGATGCCAGCATATATGGACCGCAGGCGCCTTCAGTGCTTTCTGAAGTACGTATACTGCGCCCCGAATCTATATCGAGTGCCGTGCACATTGAAAGAACGCATCTTAAAGCGCAGCTTTTCTTTTAAGTGCAAACAGTGCATAGATTGTTCACTATTTTTATTTTTTTATCGATGTGTCTAAATATACGTCCGACGTACTCATTCGATTCTCGTAAAGATACGGCGGACGTAGGCTCACGGCTAAATGCACGTCGAACGTTATGTCCGCATTCCGCTTGCTACGTGTGAATGAATCATTATTTTAGGCTCTCAGCTAGCCTTGGCCACTCTCAATGAGATGCTACGAAGGGTTCGCCCATTCTAACAGCCGCAGACTACGGTCTTCATTCAGGATTTTGCGCGGCGAGCACGCACAGCCAAAGGCGACGTGACGTACTGCACCAGCTAGCACAGAGATACGAACATTCGCGAGCAGCTTTCGATTCGCTCTAAGCTATCACCTCAATATGCACGTAATGTGGGCTTGCTATACCTAGCATTTACACTGTCTTAGATCCTGCATCGACCTCCGAAGATCGAACGCCGGCAAAATTCACACTGAACACCTCGCCGTGCACTCGACCGTCCAAGGTATATGTAATACGCTGTAATCTCTGTGAAATGCTATGCTCGTTCCTCACATGCAGACAAAGGAAATAGGATGTTTCTATTTAAACCCTTCCTTCAGATTCTACCTCAGAGCAGTGGAGAGGGCATGCCGAGTGGCGAGCTGCATGTCGAGGCGTAGACCCGCTGCACCGCAATACATGAGTGCACAATCACAAAGCCGGAAGCGCGAATAATCCGCTTCCCTACGAACAGCAATGTTCTTTGGTATTTAGGGGAAGACTGGACGATTGATCAGCTTGCATCTTTCTCTCGTCATTGAATTTTGCGTACATGGAGTTTAAACCCCTGCATGCTCGAGCTAGGTTAACGTAACTAGGTTTTTTACACACAGGTTACTAAATAAGTGTATTCGTTATTTCAGCTCGCTGACAAAGAATGACATATACTTTAGCACATTTAAGTTTATATGACGGGCACAGGACCGCAAATCTAGGGTAGCTAGGTTTGCTGTTGTCTATCGTCCTCCTGATGGCAATATAGAAAACTTTTTGCTAGCTTGGAAAGACTGCTATGGTATACAAATGCAAATGGTGGTCTGACAATATATTTGGGAGGTGACTTGAATATTGATCTTTTAAGTCACTCAACAGCTCAACGTAAATTTCAAACTACACTCTCCTCAAATGCTTTTAGCAATTTCATACAAACAGCAACCCGCATTACAATAAGCACGAATACTTTAACAGACCTGTTCATTACAAATTTACCTACCCACGAGGTTTCCGCAGGCGTCTGCGCTGCAACCGTAAGTGACTACCTACCCATCTAGATGTTCACAAAATTGTCTTTACTACATTCTGATAAAGAAGCTGAAGGCCGGTGGGAAAAGCAAAACATCAATTAATTTTCGGGGGAAAATAATGGAGACAAGTTGAGATAACGTTTATGAACTGAACTCTGTAAATGACGCGTATAACGAGTTTCTCAATCTCTTCACATCTGCATATTCTCAATCTTTTCCTTTGACTGTAAATAAAAAAGCTAAAAAATTTCGCAAGCCTTCATGATAAAAAAGAAAGACAAACTAAACATTTCCCAACCACACGCGATCCAAATGACTGGAACAAGTTTAAGAAACATAGAAACAGAACAAATTTTTTCCTAGGAAATCAAAAGCGTAATTATTTATGTAATGGTTTTGAACTCGGTTGCAACAAAAAACCTGAAGTAATGAGGAACAAAATAAATTTATTATTAAATCATTTCCCTGCCAACAGGAACCTCACTGAAATAACAGTGAACAACAAGATACTGCGTGATAAAGATTTAGCCGAAGCATTCAACAACATTTTTTTGTAATTTGGTATCAAGTTCTGATAATCCTGAAACACAAAGCCGTGCGAGTAGAAATTCAAACACACTTTTTTTTTTTTTTGGAAACAATGAGCGAAAGCGAAATCTACATGTGTTTATATCGCTCAGAAATAGCCATGTTACCGACATTGACAATATTCAAATAATTCCTGTTAAATATGTTCTTCACTTAATTTCTCCACAGCTTAACATATATACTATCTTTCCCTCTCAACTGGTATCTTTCCGGACAGAATGCAAATATCCAAAGTTATAGCAGTATTTAAATCAGGTGACAAAAATTTATTTTCTAATTGCCGCCCCATTTCGATTTTTCCGGTATTCTCAAAAGGCTTGAAAAAGATAATAACTTGAGAATAACAAATTTTGCAAATAAGCATGATCTTATCAGTGCATCTGAATTTAGATTTCATAAAGGCAGGTCGACAGATCTTGCACTTTTAACGCAAAAAGAAATAATCCTGAGAGCATTTGAAGACAAGAAAATTGCAGTGTGCCTTCACATCGATTTTTCTAAGGCATTCGACAGTCTCAATCACCTGAAACTATTAAGGAAGTTAGAATTATATGGCATGCAGGGAATTCTATTAGCATTAATGACGTCATACTTGCAAAATTGAAAGCAATGTGTAGCATAAGTAAATATTTATCGAGCTATAAAGCAGGTAAGACAGGAGTACCTCAAGGAAGCTTCCTGGGACCTTTACTATTTAATTTTCATATTAATGATATAACAAGCGTCACCTCGGTTGCAAAGTTTGTCATATATGCTGATGGCGACACCTTATAGTCACAGTTACGATTGCCTAGAAAATTACATAAACAAATCGCTGAGCGACTTATATTTATGGAGCACATCAAATTTCCTACAACTAAACAGCAAAAAAACTAAGACAGTAATCTTCACCCCAAGGCAGTCTAAAACGACAAAGGGCATTATTCTATCTACTGGTCACTCAACAATAGAGGTGGTTTGTAGGGCCGCGCCCGAGGATAATCACTTGCAGGTGCGCGTCTCTCTGCATGGCGCCGCCACCCGCCTGTCTGCTTCTGGTATTGTAGACGCGTTCCCGCTTCTACAAGCGTGCCGCGTGTGGGGAGAGCCGACCGGCCCGTCGGCGCCAGATTTTCGGCACCGTTTTAGCCAGAAGGTCATTCATGGGGACATGCGCAGCGGAGCGTGCTGCTGCGTGCTCGCATGTATGGCACCCTTCGTACTGGCCGGTAGCGAGCATCCAAATGACCCTTCAGCCCTTTTTTTTTTTACACTGCAACTTTGAGCAGCGCGAAAGGAAGTCTCGTTCATTCTGTCTGCAGATGCGACAAAAGAGCGCCTGAAGAAGCACTCAGGAGTTGACTCGGGTATTGTGCTCAGAGCAGGCAAGCTAAAAGCTCCCCTTTAATCCGGCGCAAGGCCTTCAGCATGGCGGCTGGTTGAGCTTTCCCTTTCTATGTCGTTGCTCGTAGTGGTAAATACGGGTGGCGCGGGGCAATGCACTGTGGAAAGGATTCAGCCAGCAGCGGCAGCTTGGATGGGGCGGCGGTGTGCGGGAGACAAGTGGAAAGAAAGTCTCCCGAGAGGAGAGGGTTCAACGCCCTCAGTGGGGAAAGAGTTTCGCTGTGCTTTGTTTGTTGTAATTTGTATTGCTAGTGGGGTCCTATGCTAGA
>JAJIZL010030940.1:0-43299 GCA_023969395.1 Amblyomma maculatum
TGCAATAATACATAGGTCAAACGAGTCGGTGCATAAATATTCGTCTGCGTGAACACCTCAATTCACTGTCGGACACACGATATTCTCACTTGAAAGATCATTGTAGTGCTTGTGGGAAACAAGGAAAGCTGAAAAACAAAAGTTGCCGCTCCTTGGTTTCAAAAACAAAGATTTCGTTTCGCCGCAGGGACAAAACGACGCGAGAAAGAACTGAGGCTTATTACATCGGTAAGAAGCAGTCGCTGTGTGTCAGCCAGTCTTCCTTGGTGCTTATCGATAAAGAGGTTTCTTTTCTGTATAATGTTTGGTGATAAATTATAATTTGTAAAACGGGCCGTTGGGAGGAGGGGGGGGGGGGTATGTTTAGTCTTACATGATAGTGTTTTCCACGTGGCTGATGAAGGAAGAAGATATCTCTGGAATTTGCCTGGTCAAGGGTTTCGTTCTTTGTAACATCATGGGGCATATTTTTTGTATAAGAATCCGCTTTCTTCTTAATAAAAAGTTAGTTGCGAGTCAGCGCTCGTCTGTTGTGCTTCTCTTCTTATGTTTCATCTCTTCGCGCTGTTCCATCCACTATGCAGTAGGTATCAAAGAAGCCTTCGCCGCAAAGGGCGAAGGCCCCCAGGTTCCTAGCCCCGTAAGGCCGGGAGCAGGCACCCACCTCCCCTCCTGCGGATCACAGACTAGTAAAATATGCCCAGAAATATACAGCGTGTTGCACAATTCAACGCGCGCCACACAATGCTTCTCTCAGCTAAACCACGCTATCCTCATAGCTCAAATTTTGCACAAATGCCATTGGTCAGCAGTATTTTTTTATACCGAATTCGTTCGAGCTACTTGCCTGATTCAATCAGGAGTCGGATGTTCCTATCGTATGCGGCGGCTGCAAAGCAAAACAAGCTGCTGTTTCTGGTTTAGCGCTGGTCGCGCCATCTTGTGGTGTATCCAGTAACTCTGTCACCGTAAAAGGAAAGGCGATGGAATGTTGTTCCACACAGCACAAGATTGCGCCACCGATCACAGGCAATCATGCAATACCTAAGACGAATCTGGCATAAAAATGATCGCTGATCAAGTGCCATTTCTGTGCGAAACGTGAGCTGCGAGGATTCAGTGGTTTAGCCGAGAGGAGCATACTACGGCGCGCATATAATTGTGCAACGCGCTGTATACCAGTCATTCGCGGGCAAGTATGATTTGCGCGGATTACATGCAAACTATTAGCTGTGGTTTAGCTCTGGTTAACCCAAGCTGAATTACGAATGCAACGGTGGAAGCTTCTTTTGCCTGCTACATCATTCCCCTATCACGCCCTATCAGTGTAAGGTGCTACATTATTGGGGACACTTAGGCTCATCCTTCAAGGGTATGACGCGAGAGCGTAAGCTACCAGCCCACATATACTAAGTCATGCTTCAACCAATCCGCATGGACGTGCTTGCGTGTCGTAGCGGTAACGAGAATGCAAATTGTTCTGGCAGGCTGATTCTGATATCACCCTCCCATATGAAAGGAGTCACCCGAGTTGGCAGCTCTTTCCCGTAGCATAGCGGTAACGAAAATTCAAATTCCACGGCCGACTGATTTTTATTGCGAAAGCAATACTACTCTAGGTTTCGAGCCTTCAGCGTAGCGCGGTCGGTAGCCACGTCTTACCCACGTGACGCTGCGACGTCACACCCCATGTGACACACTAGGGTGAGAGCTGGGCTTGCAAATCAAGCGGTCGGCAGGAGCTGTCAACTTGGGTCTATCGTTACACATGGGACGGTTATGTCAGAATCAGCCTGCTAGGACCCTGGTATTCACGTTACCCCTATAGACCAACACTGATCTGTGACGTAAACAAGATGCGGTGGCGTTTCTGTAGCCAGGCTGGGCCGACGGGGGGTGAAACATAGGGTTAGCGCCCTTAGGAATACATGGAACCGAAAGATTTCAAAGCAGTTTTCTCATTTCACGGGGCACTTATGAGGTCGTTATTCGGCACAGAGAAACCCTGGGCATCCTAGAACAGATCGTGAAAGAACGAAATCTCATTAGCGAGGCGAAGTATTTTTAATACATCGCGAAATGTATCGGGGTGCGAAATGGGAGGGTGACCCATTGAAACACGTGTAAACACAACTTGCCGCAACACTTTTCTCGTTTTGCGGAGTACCAGAAGTGGTGGCGGGTTGTTAAACGTTGGCCAGCGCTTTGAAGACGTGTGTGATAAAGTATGCCGCTTCATTGCGGAGGCAATGTACTTTTAAAACCCCTCGTTGTCAAGAATCTGCGTTCTAAATGCATTGCGGTAGCGCTGCCCATACAAAATATATGTAAAGAACGGTTCTGAAAGAAGCTGACTCAAAGAAGGCGAAAGCGGTCGTTAAGAGTTTGTGCATTCTTCCAAGAACATGAATATACGAATGCAGCAACATTTCTCGTCTGACATCTCTGTAAAGCATATTTATCAATAGATATGTGCGGCGCGTTTCCAGCCGAAATCCCACGTCCAGGAGGCGATGTCGCCCAGCGGCGTTTATTTTTTTTATTTTTTTTTTGGTGAACGTCTTGTGTCATTCCCCGACATCATGTTGCATGGCGGAAGTAAGAAAAAAACATCATTTTAAGTGCTGGCGAGGCGCATGAGCCGAGGTCGACACAGTTCATTTTGCAAATTGAGATCAATAAAACGCAAAATAACGGGCACGACGTCATTCCGTTCTGCAAACACCTATCGGGGCTTAGTAAAGGCGGTGTTAAAATCAATGCATAGGTAGTTAAGTCACGATACAATAACATGGTGAGTAAGTTGTAAGTGAATATATTTAAACGCTTTATATTCCGACGTCCGTGCACGCGCTGGATGGCCTGCGCCGTACGGAAGGGAAAAAAGGTAGACGAGGAATTCATCTTGTTGTGGCACCACAGGGACGAGGTGAGATACGGAGAAAGACAGACCGAGTGCTCACTATCAACGGTCAAAATTTATTAGGACATATAATATATACGAAAAAACCAAAAAGAATACACAAAGAAACAAAAGGCAGCACATGCGCACTCCGGTCCATGGTTGCAAGGCTCATATCAAAACAAGCAGGTTTAATGGCACTTTGAGAAAACTTATTTACATGAAAAAAAGGTATATCAGCAAAATGACAAGCGTTAAGAGTTCATAGCGAGAAGCGTCTGGATGAGCCGTTTACCCATGGCTCAGAGCGTCATTTCGTGCTCTGCAACGTCCTTAAATCTCCTATGTCCAGCCCCTCATTGAAGATGCAGACCAATCAGTTCAAGGGCACACCCCTCAGATATCGGCAACCAATCGAACACATCACTGCACTGATGGTCTGATACACTGACTGGTCCAGTATTGTTGCGTCGGGCGTGGTCACATGTTGTCGGGTAGAGCTTGGGAAAGGCGAGGAGGTAAATTTCGATTCTTCTGCAAAGATCCGCTATGTTGGTTCCGGCAAGTGGATTTCCTTCTCAGAAACCCAAGTGCACGTGCCCGCCACGAATACGGTTCCCAGCATTGTCCCTTTCCGGCAATTGCAACTCTTTCCTGCATTCACGGGAAATCCTCTAATGGCCGTAATCCTCATGCTCCTTTCTTCTCTTGTACGTCAGCGGACGTGTCACTCCGATCGTCTCCTTTGGACAATAGGCATTCCTCACTTGACAATAGCGCCTCTGACGGGAAGGGTGAACAGTTGAACAAAAGCACTTCCGGCTATTTCTCACAGGGCATCGTTTCTTTGTATTTTTCTTGATGTTCCCTTGACAGGGCCAACTTGGCAGTTGTAGGGTCACGACAAAGCAAAGCATGCTCACACAAAAAGATTCATGTGAACACGCTCACTTGGAGCCCTTGCACAAACAGCACGTATCAAAACCATGCCCACAGGCGCACTGCGCGCAAGCGCGGACCATGCACGGTCACAACACCGTCCAATATGTTTCCCCTGAACGCACGGATGTCGACCGCTGAGTGGATCAGCGCCATATGACAGAACACAGCGGCGAAATCAGCAAGAAAGCGCGCTGGCGCGCAGTTATCAGTCTGATGTTTCCTATAGGCCATGCTGTTACGGGAACCGAACTCAACCCTACTTGCTTTGTTCTCCTTTATAACTGTTTCTTCCGCTTTCTGAATGCCGATGAGGAAAGATTAGCAGAGCTAACATTGCGCCGTTTTCTTTCATGTAGAGTAAAATGTGAATTGATAAGTGGAATAATCCGATCAAACGTCACAGCCATCGCGATTCACGTTGTCCAAAGCTTTTCATTCTGCGTTCATGCCAGTGTGAGCAAAAACATCCTCACTGAGGGTTTTCTTTTTTGTTCTTGAGAACAGGAATAAATGATTTCTGGTAAGACATTGGCCAGGCATCCGCACTAATCTTTGCAAGGTGGAACTTTATAATCAGCCAGACTTTTAGTGACAGATACCTTTTTGCAGCAGGAAAGTGCTACCTGAACCGTAGGAAAAAGTAAGAAAAGTTCTGATACGCACGTAGTGTAATTCATTGACTTTATGTCCCACTCAATCCAGCATTTGACTCTCGCTAATTCAGGTAACAAAATTGAGATAATTCAAATTATTTTTTATGTGTAAATTTACGCCTAGAAAGTGAAGACCTCGAGCAGCGACCACAATTTTTGGGTTTCGCTTCGCCGTCAGTTCAGGGAGGCTCCCAGTAGTGGATCCTGTCACGAAGCAGTTCTAAATCACCTGCACTTGACTCTCGTCCTTTAGAGAGCATTGCTTTCACCGTCAATGTGCCAGCATTCGGAGCCAGCGTGGAGGTGCTGCTGCCCCTCTACGCGACTAAAAACCGCTTCCGTCCGCAACTTGTGCGCGTGCTCGGGACTCCATTGGGAACGAACAGAAGCGCGCCGTTTCGCCGGTGTGCCCAGCCGATCTAGGCAGCTGATTTAGGTACTGCGTGAGACTTGAAGAGAAGCTATAAGCGCAGGAAATACTGGAGTAAGAAAGACGACGCGCTTGTCTTGTTTGCTCTTCTGTCCTCCGTCCCATGCTGCTCGCAAAATTTAGGAAATTCGAAGCAACCAGCCCAGCTTGCTAATCTTGCTCAGGGTACACAAAAGTTTTACGATTGCGCATAAAAAAAAAAGGATTGCACCTCTCAACAGGCTGTGTGTTACGCCTCTCCTTCCTGTACGACAAATATTCAGGAGAGCTGGCGATGAACACACAAGAAATTCCGCCAGCTTCACTTGCTCCTTCTTTTCGATCTCTTCAGCTTTCAAGAATAAATCTGTACTACTAGCACTAGCAAAACAATTAAAAGCACGCTTAGGCTTTGCCCTGAGAATATGCTCAATACCGCCTAAACGCGGCGCCTTTTGATCTCGCACATATTTATTTTTTTCTTGTTTGATTATTTACATTTCTTAATTATTACCACGACGCCAGTACACATCCCAACTACACGTCAGCACGTCATGCGCACCCCTTCCAATGCTCTCGATGGGTATATATGCGTTGTGTGTCCGCCTCTCTTGCCTGCAGTGTGTTGGAAACCAAATGGAAACAAATTTGCTGTATCGAATTGCGTATTCGCTCCGGCACGGTTATCTTCCGTTTGGGGTAAGGCGACGATGACGTGTTTCCGACTTAATAAGCTGTATACGCTATCGCATAAAATCGCCATGTCGGCATTGAGCCCCAGATTTTTGCTTGTATGTATCGTGCTTGTTGTATCCGCTTGTGGCCAAGATCTTGTCGCTATTGAGTTCCTGGCGGGATTACTGAATCGTTCGTGCTGTTCAACCTCTTCTTGAATGACTGTCCAATAGCAGAGTGAACTGTTTTACAGGTGTGGGCAAGGACCAATCTGAGGGTGAGCAGACCGCCGCCGCAACTGCTGGCGCGGACGACACGTGGGAGGACCCAGTTTTCCGGGCGTCCTCGTTCGACTCCGTCGCCTGGTCGGATTCGGACGACCCCCTTGAGGACGGAGCAGAGGCGCGCCAATCAGTTGAGGTTGTAGCCACTGCGAGCCTGCAAGCCACGTCACAGGTGAGGACTTGCGGCACAGAATGCAAGCTTGAATTTGCTACATCATACGGCGAAAATCATTAAACTCAACCTCGTCATTGGTCTGCAGTGAGGTGAACCTCACTCAATTAGCACCTTTTTCCGGGTGGTTGTGGTGACATTAATTTACTCTTTGTACAAGGAGGTGTTCGGACCGAGGCCCAGGCTCTCACAAATCTAGGTGGAGCTCTTATTCCGGAGCCCCAATGGCGTCTAACGCGGCTCGCGCCCTGGCGACCAAGGTCCGCTGGGGCTGTAGGTCATAGCAGCTGAGCAGCGCCGCCTCCCAGGCCTCCTTAGACGGGTGGGTAATGAAGGATTGGGAATGGTGGGGATTGGATGGACAGGCCCAGACCATGTAGAAAACGTCCGAGAAGGTCGCTCCACACTGGCTGCAGCCCCCCTCAAAGTCTGGATTAAAGTGCTTGTATTGTATGGAAGGCACAGCATTGTGTTTGTAAAAAATTTGAGAAGGAGCCTTTCGTGCGTTCTCTGGAGACGTTTACAAGGTTCCGAAAAGCGGCGGTGGCTATCCTTATAATATGTGGTAATTTCTCTGAATGTAACAAGACATTGCGTGGGCTCGGAGTAGACTTCCCGAGCAAGTTTGTGTGCCCGGGGAGAGAGCGCGCGGGCCGCCTAATTGGCTAACTCATTGCCCAGGAGTCCTTGATCGCCGGGAGCCCAGATGAGATTACAATGTTGAGGGTCGCTGAACCGACAGCAATTTTGTAGGATGCGCTTGACTAGAGGAGGTATCCAACCCAGCTCATAATTCCCACAGGCCCCCTTGGAGTTGGTAATGATGTGTTTTACTCGTGGAAGGGAAAGGACGAGCACAATCGCGATTTCGTCCGCGTATGTTGTGTTGTGGGCCTGGAACGTTAGTCCTGCCACTGTGTTGGTGTTGTGGACCACTGCCGCGGTGAACCACCTCTCACGGTACGGACCGGCAATGTCCACGTAGTATACATGTTGTCTACCATAATGCCTCTCCTGTGCTTCCGCACGCGCCTGGCGATGGTCATTATAATCAGTGTGTGACATGTTGCGGGGAATGGGTCTGACACTGAGGGCGCTTCTCCAGGGTTCTGGCGCTCGTACCGTTCCTCAAAGGTGGTGGTGCATTGGATGTGTAGTCGGTCAAGAATGCGGCGACCGGATGGCGTTTGTGATAGGCGCGTGTATTGGCTGAAAAGATGGGCCTGATAGGTGCTGACCATCCCAAGATCCAACAAACGCTGTGTGGATGTGGCAATGGGAGATCAAGAGCCCGTTTGATAACTTTACGATGTATGACCTCGAGTTGGTCCTCGTCATGTTTGCGCATGTGAATATAGGGGGTTGAGAAGGAAATTTTACTCGTAACGAATGCATGTGTGCCAGCTCCAAGGCATCTTTACTTTGTAACCCTCCACGCTTATTGGAGACCCGGGGGACCATACGGCCCACCTGGTCGCCATACATGCGAAGTTTCGTTAGTGTTGTGTCCGGTCTGCGTTGTTGCTGAATGAAGAGAACAAGAATGCGGGTCTCCTTGGCCTCTCTTATCGGACCCGAAGGGAGTGTAAGGTGAATTGATGTGTCGTCCCGAGGGGAGGGACGGAGGTGGACAATTTTTGATTTGGTTGGGGCATATTGCAGACCACAGTACGCAGCGTAAGCGTCCACCACCTCCGCGGCCTGTTGTAGGCATGTTTCCATGTGTCCAAGATTACCTTCCGTTACCCAGATAGAGATATCATCAGCATGGTTTCATGTTGTTGTTTTTTTCTTATTTATTCAGAACACCATGGGTTCAGGTATTGTTATTTTTGAAATAAATTTTGTTTCATGCGCTTGTGGAAACTGATGTCACGATGACCGCTACACACATTGTATTTGCTTGTTTTGTATACATGTGCCAAATACAATTAATTTGCTTCCCCCAGGGAGGAAGGCCCATGTCAGGCGTCGTGCCTTTTGGCCTACTTCCTGAAGTGTAAATAGAAATGCACTGAAGAAAAATAAATGAAAAAAAAGATACAATATATATGGCATATTGGATGCCAGACATAGAGCTTAATTTTGCGGGAATGTTTTTCATTGCAAGGTTGAAGAGAAGAAGAGACAACACTGAGCCTTGTGGTGTACCCCGGGATCCGATGGTATAGGGTCCATGTTCCGTGTCTTGAATTCGAATGTAGGTGTGTCGACCCGTAAGAAATTGCCATATGTATCGATACGTATTCTAACCACAGTTGCTATCTTGGAGATTATTTAGTATCACCTCATGTTTGACGTTATCAAAGGCTCCTTTCAAATCTAAGGCAAGGACTACCTTGTCATTGTGAGGAAGTTCTTTAGGCTCGAATATGTCATGATGAATTTGTATAAGGATATCTTGTGCGGATTTTTGTGGTCAGAAACCAAACATAGTGTCCGCAAAAACGTGATGTGTTTCGCGGTAAGTGGACAACCTGTCTCGCACCATAGTCTCCAACAATTTGCCGACACAAGATATTAGAGAGATAGGGCGCAGGTTTTCTACATCAGTTGGCTTGCCTGCTTTAGGAATACATGTCACTAGGGCTGTCTTCCAATCCTTGGGGGAGAGGAATCTCTCCCAGACAGATTTAGTTGGTAAGTTCAAGGAGGGCATGGTACGCTGCATCCGGAAAGTTCGCGAAAAGTTGGACGGTAACCTCGTCCCGGCCTGGTGTAGTACCGCGCTTCATTTTGCCTAGGGCCTCCTTCAAATAATGGAGCTTTAACGGGGCATCCAGCTCCAGATTTGTTTGGCCTGCGTATGAGCATTAGGAAAGACGAGGGTCTACTGTGGTACAAAAATATCTCTCACACAGTGTTTGGGCCAACTGTGTTGTAGTACTGGGAAAGTTATGAATGACACGGTGGAGATGCCGCGTCATTTCTGCACGTGTTTGAGAGGGATCTTTAAGTGCACGAAACAAATGCCACGTATTACGACCAGACATCTGGCGCGCAGCAGTGTTGCATCGATCCAGCCAGTTAGTTTCGGCTAACTGAGCGGCATAGGCGGCAGCCTTTTGAGTGAGTTCAACGATGCGGTGTCGGAGTTTCTTGTTGTGTTTGTTTTTTCCATCGTTTGGTAAGACTGCGGCGGGCCTCCCAAAGATGGAGAAGATGGTTGTCTAGTTCTGGGGTGGAGTCGGTGAGTTGGAATCGTTGTTCGTTATTGCGGAGAGTTGTCATTAGAGAGGTCACCCACTTGTAATATCCCGAGCGGACAATGTCGACCGAGAGAAGTGTCGCGAGGAACTTCGTCCAATAGGGAATGTGCGCTTTTTGTTTGGGGCGTTTAAGGGGCCGTGTGTATATAGTGGTATTAATAATACAGTGGTCACTGTCCAGAGTGTCTTGCGTATTATGCCAGTCGGCGTGCTGAACATTGCGGGTAAGAGTCAAGTCAGGGCATGTATCTCTGGTTGCTGAGTTGCCCATGCGAGTGGGATTGGCCGGATCGGTGTGGATGGTAAGACCGAGGGTCAAAATTAGTTCCGCCAATTTTCTTCCTCGGGGCTCATAAGGTAGCCCCATTGCTGAAAGGGAGCATTAAAATCTCCTACAATAAGAAGGGGGTCGCGTCCAGCCACGCGCATTCCTTCTGTAAAGAGCTTGGAAAAAGTTACAACTTTAGGTTTGGGGGCACAGTATATATTTAGCACATGAATCGGGGGGTCCTTGCTTCGCAAAGGCAAGCCAGTGACCATGGAGTGTTCGGGGATCGATGGAAGGGTGTCCACTTGAGCTGTGTAGTCTTTGTGGACTAGGATGCAGGTTTGTGTGTCGCTTGGATAGTTAGTGAGTTTGTCGTTGGCTCCTGGCTCCTGAAGGGCGACCAGAGCCACGTGGAACTCAAATGTTTCAAGGTAAAGGCGAAGGTGCGCTCGCTTCTGCCGGTCCTTGAAACCTCTGCAATTCCACTGTGTTAGTGTGAAGGGATGTGTTTGTGTGGATGATCGCGATCTAGGATTTGGGGCCATGAAGAGATCTTGAGGGGGTGAAGGATGCCACTGTGTTAAAAAGGTTCGATCCGCTAGCGCCCGACTCCTCGCGGATGGCGCGTTTCTCGTTTTCAGAATTGTCAATACGACGAGAGAATTTTGCGGGACGCGCGGGAAGTTTACGGGGTGGTGCGCGTTAAAGAGACGTGGTTGTTCGAGCATTCTTTTCTGGGTTAAACTTGTTACCGAACGCGCGATTCGGGCAGTTGTGCTCTCCATCTGAGCGGTAATAGCAGCGTTTAAGATTTGAGGAAGCTGGGATGCAATGTTTTCGATAGCAGCCACTCGGGCCTCCAGGGCATGAAAGTGCGTTTCAGTTTGGAGAGAAGGGTCCCGTTCAGCTATGTTATCGTCGTCCTCCTTAAGGGAGGGCCTAGAGGAGGCTTTTTGAATGCCCAGGGCGTTCAGTCTGGCTTCCAGCTTTTCATTCTCTGCCCGGAGAAGAGCAAGCTCACGCATAAGTTCAGCTGCGAGGGGAGAAGGGGAGTTAGTGGAGGTGGGTGAGGGGGAGAGGAAGGATAGGACTAGGAGGCGACTGCCCAACTGCCCACCTGTGATCGTCGGTTCCCGCTTGGGTACGCGATCGACGACGCCTTCTTGCTGACGTGGCCTGGGCGCTGGGTCTCCGGTGCCGCCGCTGTATGACGCTGCCTTGTGTTGTGATGACGCCAACTGCTGATGCCTCTTGTCTCTTGTCTTGCTTGGAGATTTTAGCACGATTCCCCAGCAGCGCGTCATTATTGACATCTCCGGATGGCGTTTTCAGCTTTGGGTCCGGGCGTCTTGTTCCTCTTAGCGGGCCCGCCGGGTGATTGAAGTTTTCCGAATTTTTCTTTACATTCACGGGAGCTGGTGAGATGACTACCCCCGAAGACCAGGTATGTTGGCTTGCCGTCATGTGGCGCCATGCACTATTCAGTGGCGCCGACATTTTGGCCGCACAGACCGCAGCGTTCGTTTACTGGAGCCGATGGCCGCGCACCTATAGCGCGATCTGATATATATTCTTCGAGGACGTCCTTTTTAATGAGCTTCCGCTTTCTGACCCTTTCGTACCAACCTGTGCCGTTTCCCGTCGCGGCGGTGCGTTGGGTCGCAGGCACCAGTCACGCACAGCACGTCAGCGTTTCAATATAACGACTAATCATAAGGTTTTACAGTTTCGCGGGTATGTTAGGAAGCACGAATAATGCGCTGACACGCACAAAGTGCACATTTATTATCCCCATTTTCAGCGTTCTCTGTATTCAGTTGTCTTGTATGAGAAATGAGCGCAGGTATGAATGATTCCATGAAGTAACGACAAACGCATTCCTTGCTGACTTTTAGCTGGCAAGACATGTTGCTTGATGACATATTTCATCGAAGGAATAATAATTTTAATTTACTACTGCTTCATTTGGATACCAGTTTTGCCACCATCTACAAATTAGCCAATTTTCCCACTTCAATTTCGTGTGGTTTGGAACTCATCCTAAGAACAAATAGAGAAAACATTTCCTTTTAATCATAAAGGTTTCCGTTACAGCAGCGGCAGAGTGTAGTTCCATGGATACAGAATACTACCGGTCTTTTGAAAAGCATTGGATTTTCACACGGCGATGTTGTGGATATTGCTGCGGAGTATTCAAGCATTCGTTATTTTTTAACAGTCGCTGGTGTGCGGCCTTATCACTGTGATTGTAGCGCACGGATCGATTATGTACGCTTTGTTTATCCATGCTCGTTATGGAGAGACACGGCTTTATCATTCCCTTTGTTGCAAAAGATGCTTCGAAATGTCTCCCGACGGATTCCAGCCACGCGCGTTTGTTTCTACAATATTCCAGGTTATGCTAGTAACTGTTTGCTGATTTATCTAGATGTTTCTTGGCCGCCTTTAAATTGAACGCTCACGAGTGAAACGGGCATTTGTATGTTCGAAGTCCGCGGAGCACTGTATTGATATCGCCACTGCCAAATTACTTTACTTATTTGTTGAACCTGAAGGGTCCCCAGGCAGCTCATTACATGAGAGGTGAGGGCTTGAACGTCGGTTACCAATGGCTTTTGCATGGCGATTATAAAGATGATGAGGCTTCTTCGATGGCAGTATTGAAATGAGCAGGGTCGGAGATTAGCTCGAGACTGCTGGGAAGGTCATTCCAGTCGCGAGCACTGTGCGCGAAAAAAGACTTCTGGAATGCAGTAGTGCGGAATGACGCTCTTAGAATGGCCTGTGCGGGATGTTCGACGCACCGGCTGGATGAGCTGGTGAGTAAGAAAGAAGTTGTGATAAAGCCAGAGACGAGAAATTCGGAAGCGAGAGAAAGAAGTTGAAGCTTTAAGACCGATATGTTGGAGTATCGTGAGTTGTTTGAAAGGATAAATTGAGTAGCGCGGTTCTGTACAGATCCAAGAGCTGTGATAAGGCTAGTTTGGTGAGGATCAAAGATTGCGGTAGCGTATTCAAGTTTAGGTTGCCCAAGTATTTTGTAAGTCAATAATTTTAAGGAAGAAGTAGCCATGCGCAGGTTACTACCAAGGTAGCCAATTCTTCGACTAAATGAATTTATTATGTGGTTAATGCGGAAAGCCGCTTAATTGTTCACTAATGAGGTTAATACCAAGATTTTTAAATGAGTTAGTGGAACTATCGGCAGAGTTATAAGCAGGCGGAGTATAATTTCGGCGGCGATAGAATGGAACTAGTACTCGCTTTGTAGTATTTAAAGACATTACCCTCGTTGAGCACCACTGGTGTATGCTATTGAGGTAATTTGAATTGCTTTGTTGTTTAGCGCCCAATAAAGACTTTATTACTAGGGATTTCAAGTCACCTCGATTGTGCGTATGTCACTATCACATGACAATATTGCGCTTTGCTGAATGAAGCAGAAGTCATTCCGAATTCGGAACCATCACAGATATATATCAAATGCTGTCATCTGACAAGACGCCCTTTCACAGCATAAATTGGCGTAGTTATCGGCATTCGCACCCGGCCGCACAAAAATGTGCTCTGGGTGCGAATACTAATACCTGTTCCATAGCTTACGCTACGGAACTTTAGCTGCGCAGCTGGCCAAAAACAGCCTTTTGTCGCAATTTCTAGCGTTGGGCGCACTAATGGCACACAGGTGCCGTATTTTCCAGGGTATAACTTTTGTATAAGTCACAACCCACTCTAAACGGCAATTTTTGCGAAACCAACACATAGAGACGTCGCACTGGTGTCTAAGACGCACCTATTCAGTCGGAAAAAAAAAACTAGTTGAAGGTCACGTTGTGACAAAGTACGACGAAAATACATGCTTTCGGCGGCCGCTGCCTATGCGCATATTCCCATGATAAGCAGTGCTCATACAGGTGCATGTAACGCCCAACAGTCTGAACAGTACGTTTCAAAAGTGTTTTATTTTGATACTTACAGGTGGTGTGCGCAGTTACAGACAGCGTTTAAGAGAAACCATCGCAGAAAACAGAGGGAAGAAGGAAATGAGGAGGAGGAGGGGCCGGAGCAGCGAGGAGAAACATGATGTGCCAACTAGGCAATTGCCTGGCCTTCATGGTAGACTATATTGCCAGAGCACACTGGTAGCTTCGCGCCAGTCGCGGATAATACTTTTGTTAACCGCAAGCTGCCTTCCTCAGGTCCGGTACCCATGCTCCTCGGCAAATTCAACTGCATGCTGTTTGAATTTCGCGCCGTAACGTCTTCGCCTTGCGGGCGACGCCATAGTTAGCGAGAAATAAGACGCGTCAGATATTTGGTGGTGGTGGTGAAAAACGTTTATTGGCATGCGGCCAAAAGTGAAGAAAATTACATAGAAGCTTTGCGGGTGGCCTTCGGGCTGCTGGTTGAGGCGTCCAGGCCATGAAGCCGCTACAATGCAATGAAGACGCATGTGGCTGACGGAAATCGCGCGAACGAGAGCGGCTCGAAAATTACAAGTTGTTACTGGCAAGCTAACATTTTTGAATGAGCGACGCATTTTCCTCCTTCATAATTAAACTATCTATAAAAACGTATTAGCCACATTTCGTTTTTGCAAGACAATTCAATGCTACTTTTGACTTATTTCGAAATGCAGTTACTGTGCAGAAGATGAAGCGCAGTTGTAGCGCGTAAGCTTTCAGGTTTATGCCTGGGCCTCCCGCCTAATATTTTGTCATGTAAAAATTATAAATTGTTGAATTTAACGCCCTGAAGTGACATATATGAGCTGTGAGCGCTGTCGTAGTTGTGGGATCCGGTTTAATTTATGCCACCAGTGTCTCTTAATATGCGCTGATCATCGCGCAGCGCACAGATACCTTTTTGGGCACAGACCAGAAGTGGGAGCCGCCCGGCCCGGATTTCTTCCATACGTAAGTCGCACCGTAAGACACATTGACAAAATTTTGAGAAGAACAAAAAAAAAAAAAAAACGCGACTTATACACCTAAAAATATGGTACCCCTCCTTCTGGCAGCCTAGCTGCGAAGTGGCGTCAAGTTCGATAGCCACGTCCGATACATTTCTAAACCAGCGCAAGGTATTCAAATGCACTCGATGAAATCTTCAAAGGCCGCCTTTCTTGCTTCTACAGAAGCTCACGTCTATATTTGCTGGCCTGCAATGTGGATCTCGATATTCGGCGCTTACGGCGATCAATCTTTTATGTCCGCGATCAGCAAGAGAAGGGAACAACATGGAGGCTGACTGAGTGAGGTCACGGCTAATGCGAAGAAGATGCGTTAGCCCATCTATTTAGACTTCAGTTTCAGTTTCGCGTCGTACATATTGATTAGGATACAGTGGTAATCTATTACATAAATTGAAACACCATTCTACATAGGTATTAGACAGCGCTTTAGACAAGCCGTCCAAACGTTCCTTGTGTATTAGCCATGCATGGCGAAAGGGGAATCGATGGTGGCTGATCTCGAGCAAAGTCGAACACGTCCACATGTTTCATAAGAACCTCAATCAATATTCGGCGGTCGTTGGTGGGTAGCGATTCGTTTATCATGGACTGAAACTGGGAATCGGCATGATCGAGACGTCTAGCTGAACGAGCAACGCGGCGATGTGCATAGAAAGGCGTTCTTCTTCAAAGTCTGCGAGTTTCAAACCACGCGGTAATACGGCAGGTTCGTTGGAATGGTTGACAGTCCAAAGCGGGGCACGGCCCTCGTTCACTCGAACAACGCTGCGAGTCACCAACACACTCTTTTTGGCACCGGAAAGGGAAACGGGTTTCACCAGAGCGTCGAAGGCATTGAGAACCGCGCGCCAGGACACAACTGGGACGAAGATGGCGGACATCGCCGGAACGACGGTATCCTCAACGACCGAAAACGCTTGGAGAGCCCGCGGCTGTTCTTCTAGAGGGCCGATCGAAAGCTGGGGCTTATTGATATCTCGCCACTGTTGAAGTCGAGAGTTGCGCCATACTTCTGCAAAAAGTCAACTCCTAAAATAACGTCGTACGTAGCACCGTAAATTCAGTCTAAACTCGTGTCCAGCGATCGCTACATTTACATAATAAATATCAAGCGGAACTAACGATTCTCCCCCTACACCTCGAAATATGACCGTTCTATCCCAACCAAACATAATTTTGCGGCCGAGACGTTTCTTAAAATCTAAGCTCATCACGAAAACTGAAGCACCCGTATCCACTAAGGCCATAACGCAAACACCATCCACTAACACTTCCAAGCGGTTCTTCAGCATAAGCACCGGTAGAGGAATTGGCAATATCGATGACCTGGCGACCGCACCTCCATCGGCCGCAGGCATCGGTTTGCCGGTGGCAGAGAAGAACGGCGGGGAGAGGGCGAACGTCGGGAACGGCGGGCAGGAGGAGTCAGGCTGCGGTCAGAGGCCGATGAGTCGTTGCGTGGTGGTGCGTAGTGGTAGGAAGCCGAAGGAGGGGGATAGGTCGGGTCACGGACTTCTGTACTCACGGTAGAACGACGATTTGACCATTGGCGTTGGTAGCGTGGTGCCGGGTTCCGGCGGCGGCAGAATATGGATATGTGGCCGAGCATACCACAGCGGTAACAGACTGGTGCTTCACGAGCACAGTCCAAATAATAGCCCTCGGAAACAGGATCGAAGCGATCAGCAAAGTCCAGCCGCTGGGGTTGCTGCGGAGGAGGTGGCGCACTGTAGTGGGAACGAGCTAGGGGAGCAGGGCCGTATGAGTCGTTTCGGTGGTCACGGACGGAAGGAGGAGCGGTAGAGCCCCAAGAAAAGAGCACTGGATGAGAGCTGCCTGCAGGGAGCAGCTATCACAGGGGATTGCACTGTGGTTCCCAACATCCTGATGGCGGGAGAGTTCATCACGGACAATTTGGCGAATCATGTCGGCCAAATGCAGAGGCTCATGTGAATGCTCGTGAGAATCCGCGCTTGCAACAGTGGTCACGTTAGGCAGACGGCCAAATTTCGGGGTTATGCGACGCAGTTTTAAAGCTTCGAATGTACGACAGTGTTTGATCACGGCCGTGGGAGAATCCAAGTTTCCTTTTGTAATTAAAAAGTTATATGATTGAAAATCTAATGGTCACTGACCAAGGTCAAAAAACGAAAGACGTTTCGGGAACGCCATGGCTCCCTTGTTCACAATCTGTGGTGGAGGTATATAACGTTTTATATACGTCCACCACAATGCCTTTTAAGAGGTGGCCAACTCTGTCTTCGTCAGTCATGCTCGGATTCACCGCTTTGCAGAGTTTTAGGACCTCTTCAATGCATATTGTGCATGTTTTGCCAGGCACTTGGGCTCGCTGGAATATATTCTGCTCAGCGCATTTCCGCCTTGCGGCGGTATCCCCGAAACAATTTCGAATCTCCCCTTCAAAACGATCCCAGCTCGTTAGGGACGCTTCATGGTTCTCAAACCATGTCAGGGCTGTTGCGTACAAGAAAAAAAAACACATTTGCCAGCTTAACAGTGGCATCCCAGTGATTGTACTTGCTCACCCGCTGGTAATTGGTGAGCCACTCGTCCACGTCTTCGGCAGCCTTGCCAGAAAACGTCCGTGGCACATGGTAATGCTGCCATACGAGTGCTGCTGGGCCTGGCTGCCGTGCGTCGCCGTCTTGGATCATTGGGGCGGTCAAAGGAGGAAGCCCAGCGAGTCGTCGGCTCAAACGAGGAAGAGAAGAATCCGTGGCGATCATTGCAGCACCTCCACCACACTGTTAAGGTTTAAAGGTTTATTTACAGAGTGATTCTTCATCTTAGCTTGGTGCGCTAACCAACAGATGGTGAGGTTCCTCTTCCTCTACCTCTATTCTGAAGAGCCTTTTTTTTTTACACTTCCTTGTCCTCTTCAGTGCGCATGCTTGACAATATTATTTGGTATTCAATAATCCCGGTTGGTTCTGGATTCCAATCTCAAAAGCACTGCCAATTCTGCAACGACGCGTAGTGTGAACGAACCCATCAGTGCTCGGCCATGTCATCTTCCAGAGACGTGATCGTGAAAACAAGCATCTACAAACAGCTGCTGAATGGGGAAGTGGGGCATTTATTTACAAAGCGCCCAAAATATGCCTAGAAGAAAACAACTGATCAAGTTTTGCTGACGCCTTGGCCGACGGTTTCTTGGCTAGCCCGTGGCCAACCCCAAGCAGCACGCCGTCAATGGACCACAAATGGTCCAATATTGGGATATATTGGTCCCAATATTGGTCAATATTGGCGTCTGATTGGGGCGCACAAAGAGCCAAGATATATGCCAACCAATTTGATCGGCTCTCCTATCAAAACCAGTATTGGCATACTACCTTGTTTACTGGCATTCAACGGCACTCAATGGCTACTCAATATCTTCCACCCAAGCTCACTCACTGGTTGTTATATCACGGCCATCCCGCCAAGCTCACTGGCCATCCAATATCTTGTATCCATGCTTATTCACTGGATATTCACAACTGGCATCCAGCCAGATTTATCGGCTACCCAATATTTCCAATCCAATCTTGCCCAGTGGTTTTGCATTATTGGCATCCAGCCAGAGCAATTGGCAATCCGGCTAGTTGCTTTTTCGTGCTATGACTAATAGGCACCTGCAAAGCCATCCCCTACTTATGCAGTGCAGATATTTTTCATGCAGCTTTTTATTTAAATAAAGCATGCTGAGGATATCCATGCACAGAAAATAATACAGCTGAAAGGTTCACTGCATGGTGATTTATTAGGTGTGCACGTGTTACAGGGCATGGAAACATTTAGGCAGAACTCTTAGACTTCAGTGCTCCTCCTGTCTTTGCATCCCTTGGCAAGGTGTTCTCAGGTCCCAGGTTGGAGGAAGGCGCTGCGTTCATCGCAGCTTCTTTTGTGGTTGGTTGTAGGGGTGCTGCTCCATGCAGCCTTTAAAGATATGGACTTGAGCAGCGTGCATAACAATGTATTTCCTTTCGCAGATGGCACCTGGAAATAAAAGCAACATTCATAAATCCCATTAAGACAGAAAACTTTTGGAAAGTGGAAGTGCAGCTAGACCGTGGAGTAAAAATGCAAAATAAAGCACTACCTGTTGGCCCTCAGGCAACTTTCTTGTCTGATTTACTCAGGTTGAAATAAGCTGCATGCTCAGTGAGGCCGGCCATATTAACTTGGTTGCATTGGTTGCGACATCTGGCAGTGCACGGCTTCCCATGTGGATGTGTTGTTGACGCTGGAAACATAAAACAAAATTATATTTGCCGTTATCTATTCGTTAAACGGTAGTCAGTGCTTGCCCACTTCTACTTGTAGTGCCTTTGTGATCGAACACCTGTAGAAGAAAGACGTCGTCATAACTGGAAGCTTCAAATCAATAGCTTTTCTTTGAATAGATTGCCGCAAGAACTAAAAAGAAACTACAAAGGAAAAAACAGACACAAAAAATGGCAGTCGCACTTCGACCGCGGCTACTAAATTTAGTGTGCACCGCATCATTACTGCAAACAGAACGTTTTAAAAGTTGTCAAAGCTGCAGCCAAAACAACGTACGACACAGATGCTTTGGGGTTTGTATGATACACTCGAACTGAAAAAATAAAGAAATCCGTAACTTAGCATCACGTTTGTTGTGGGAACAAGTTTGTACGTGTGGTAAAGTATAAGAACTATGGTAGCAACTGTAAATAACCTATTTTAAGCGGCTATTTTATGACACTTCTACTACTTGGAATTAGCGCAAGAAAAAGATCAAACACGTGAATAAGCTACGCGTCGTTTAGACCAATCCAATAGCGCATTCATAACGTCAAATTACAATATTAAATATTCGCTCGCAACTAAAAATCATGTCCCAGAAAGCTAGACTTAACTCTGAGTTTTGAATATAGTTTGTAAAAGAAACTGACCACTTCAGACACACAACACACGCGCGACGAAGTTGTAACCTGAAAATCACACAAAACAAGCGTCATGTTTTACAGGACCACGTTTTTCTTTTGCAATACAAATTGGCCACCTCTGCGCCGTAAATTTTGTCATTTATGACCAGAGTTTATGCATACAAAATAGTGCGCTGAAAATACAGTTCAAAACTGACTGGCGTGGTGCGGTCGAAATAAATGACTTTCCGTTCTCGCAAGCATATCGGTTATTGACATGATGATCAAGGCTGACAACATACTGCACCAAATAATGCAAAAAAAAAGTATCTTACCATACGGCTACCGCAGATTTGCAGACCTCAGTTTCAACAATCCAAAATGAATGCTGCCACGCAAAGTACATCCCAGGGATCTGATGCTTTATACACCTGGTAAGAAAAAGCAGCGATCTTACAAGGAGACAAAGCAAGAAATAATCTCAGAGAGCTCAGTTATGAACAAACAACTTTAAATGCTGGTGGTACTCACAAATATCCTCTTTCAGGCATGGCCATTAAAACGAATCGGAACTTTCACAAGGCTTGTTTTTCGGTTCTGCTGTCCAAAGCTGCGGGAGCTCGAGCAGCTCGAGCGGGTGGGGATTGTGTGGCCGACCAGACGCCTCTGAATCAGCGGCTTCTGTCGAGTTTTGAGGCAAGGTTGGAAGGGGGCAGAAGGATGGTTGTGTTTTCTCTCCCTCTTTTTTTTTTTTTCTTGAGATCTGTCGAAAGAGTAGGCATAAAGCTCGAAAGGGGGTGAGAGAAATGAAAGAGGACCCGGAGGACCACGTGAGCCCAGAAGGCTGCCGGCCAGGAAAGTTGGCGGGAAGGAAGGGAAGAGTGAGGGGGAGTAGAGTGGGGGGCATTGTGAGCAACGCCTGCCTAGCCGGGAGGAAAGAGAGGGCAGTGAAGGTCGCTGGCCTTCCGCGATGACTGCTTTACGGGGAGAAAAGGCTAGAAGACGGGAAGTTGAAAGCGGTTTGGAGAATTGCTGTAGTCAAGGCCCTCGGGCGGAGAGGCGACAAAAGGACGAGACAATGAAAACCATATGTTCTTTGCGCCAAGCTTGTGAGGAGGAATGCGCAGAGTTTTGCCCTTGGCTTCGCTAAAACAACGAGGAGTGCGTTCGGAGCTCTTTGGTCGCCTCGACTGTTGGCTCGGTAACATTTTCAGTGGAATGATAATTTCGCTATATTTTTTTTGTTAATGCAAAATACGTTTTACCTCATAGTTTCAAATAATAATCACATACGTAAAACAATCTTCAGTTTTCACGGAATCGTCCTCGGTTCGAACAAATGGAATTTTTTTTTTTTATTAAAGATGGACACAGGTCGCTGTTCATGACGGAGTGCTCTTGAAGCGTCATCACGCGCAACTGAGCGATGCAGCAGCCCGTATACTTGCTGTATTCCTATCAAGGAAAAGAAAAGCGAAAACGACCATAACTACGAGTACTTCAAGGTTAAAAATTCCCATGTTATTCATTTTTATTTTTTTTTTTTTTTTCAAATCAGGTGGACATTTAGAGCAAGAAAAAATCCGCGTAGAACTAAGCGTGGGCATATCAAGAAATACAAAATACTCGATGAGCTAAGATCTGAAGAACTAAATTTGCAGTAAAGAAAAAAATAGAAAGAAAGCAAGGGTCAACATTGAAACTATATCTACGAACTTGGAACAAGGTTGTCCTCAGAAAGAAGCGCGGTATAATCATCTTTCAGCCCGCGGAAGCAGCGCTTGTGAAAGCGGCAGAATATTTCACAAATGAACCCTAATTCTCAATCATGTGTTAAATTCTTCGAGATTGGTGTTCTCTAAAAATGCCTCAAAACTGCTAAAGTAACGCACTCGCATTACTTTTAATATATATGAATTGCAATTAGCTGCCTGGTTGACACGATGGGATAGAATTATTTAGTTCTCTGAAGGGAAACGCCTTCGGTGCGGTGATTATATGGTTGGATAATAAGGCAATGAATGTTTGAAGAATAGTTTCTGAAGAATGCTTAGGAGAGCGCTGTAAAACGCTGGTCAAATGCATCATTATGAGCCATATATTACAGCTTTCGAACAAAAATAACTTCCGTAAAGAACATCGTTATTATGCAATTTCAATTTTGTTACCATATATGCTGGCGACACATGTGCGCGCATTCATTGCACTGTAGGTAATTGTTTTAAATTTTTTTTTCGTTTGCCTTGCCCCATGCAGTGCTGTTGATTTTTTTTATTATCTTTTACATGTACACTACTTTTTGGCAGTGTGCGATTTACGTCGCATTAGAATACGAACCATTCCAGGACAGTTCAGATTTGTTTTCTTGTCAAGTGAATTAGCTAGTCATAACGTAGAATTATGTTTGCTTGTATTTTTTCTTTGAGCTGAAATATTTTATGCGCTCCTGCATCGATGGCCAAAGTCGTTCAGTCTTTGTCTGTTGCTGAAGCCCACAGCAGAGCGCGAAAGAGTACAATACAAATTTGTGTTTAGTAGATATTAGAACTCGAAGGCCCTTAAAGCAGCCCAACATATCTGCCTATAAGATCAGCTAGTACTGAGGCGTGGTATAATCGGTGCTTATGCTGAATGCCGGAAACAGCTAGGGTAATGGCGAATCATGCAGTGCGTGTTTGATTAGATAGCGCGATCGATCTCTCCCACCTCTGCTTAGCTTGAACATGTTGGGTTTCTTTTTATCACGTAAAAAAAGGCGGAAATAATGATGCTACGCGTGCGTGTTTCCAATCATGGACAAACGTTTACAGGATGTGGACTCACCGGATATATTCAATCGTTTCTGCGTTTACTATCCAAACGTAACCCCTGGTGTTTGTTCAAGCGACACACACGTTCTGTTGCGTTCTTTGCATTTGAGTACCTTGCGTTTCTTGACTGCGCAGGATTTTTTTCGCGGACACGCATCTATTAAACATTTGCGTGTCAGATCAGATGTGTGCTCGAGCGTGCGCGTATGCTTGTACTCGTATGCGTATAAATAGCCCCATGGAACGAAATCCCATGCGCGAGAGTTGTGCGCGAGATGTGTTCGAGATCTGTGCATGGATATATCTGTGCATCGGATCTGTGCATTGATCTGTCAATCACTTTCAATCATCCTGATTTGACGAGATCAGAAAAACAAATGGTCTCCACCGGGAATCGAACTCCTAGCCTAGTTAACGCTTTAACCAACTGCGCTAAACCCTGGATCGCGAAACTAGCACCATACGTAATTCTCATTGTCTACCGTGAGGATAGCGACGAGAATGACGCTGCAATTAGTGATAATGACAATGATGACAGAATCAATGGTAATGACGCTGCGTTTATTGGATAAAGATAATGATACATGATGCACCGTATGCAGCATCATTAATCTCGCCTTCGCTAATTTCTGCAGTGTAGATTCCATGTGCTGTCAGAATTTTTTCAACACTTGGCTAAATTTGGAACACTATGTTTGTTAGCTACGTCCACGCGTGATCGACATCCGGGCCTCTAGTCTGCAGGAATTGTCTCGAAGATATTATATGCAGAATTTTACATAACAATTAATCGTGCCTAAATTCTTAAATTTCTCTACCAAAATTGTCAAGTATAATCGCAGGTCATCCACAATTTCGAACCACGAAAAATGTATTCAGAAAAGTATATTCTACATTTTCCGTGATGGGCACTTCTGATCATTTTGTCTGGTCAGCTCAAACAATTTTAGGACAATCTATACATTAATCCCAATAAACATTATATATATGGTGGCCCAAATTACGTATGGCGTATGAATATCTTCTACAGTTGAACGTAAACTGACGTCCGGGCCAGCGAAAAATTTAGTTGCGACGAAATTAGCCCCAACACACTGTCATATTGAGATGCAAGCATTAGAAATGTCTCTGTCGGTCAGAGCTGCTTCTACTGTTTCTTTAGCGCCGCCGCAGCCTGAAATGTGCAAAGGTGGCCAGCCATCAAAGCTCGTTAGACAATATCGACCACTAGAAACCATGATATTGTGAGCCTTCTGTGGACCTTCTTTCATTTGTACATGCCATGATCTTCTTCTTTCATTTGTACATACCATCATCATCGTCCTGCGGCGCCGGCTCCGGCGCGCGCCTGAGTTCGTGATCGGATTAAAACGCTAGACAAGGCTTGGCTGTCCTTGCCGTCACGACCTCGCCGTCTCGACCTAGCCTTCTTTTACAAGTGGTGGAGGCGAAATTTGATCCCCTTGCTGCCTTGGGCCCTGCCTCTCGCTGGAGCTACGTTCCGGTCGCCGTTTGGCAACTGCCACCATCGCTATGTCTACCGACAGTGCCCACGAACAAGCCGGACCCTCTACCTCGGCTACACCACCCCCTCCGACCGTGCCCACACGACAGCGCGACCCGCCGCTGTTCGCTGGTCGTCGCGATGAAGACGTCGATGACTGGCTTGACACCTACGAACGTTGCAGTGCCTACAACCGGTGGGACGATGCTCTGAAATTTCTCAACATCTCGTTCTACCTTATTGAGGTCGCCAGGACTTGGTTCATCAACCGCGAGCCCCACACAACTAACTGGACCACCTTCAAACAGCAGTTCCGACAGTACTTCGCCGACCCGGCAGTTCGGACTGAGATCGCGAAGACCAAGCTCGCTTCACGCCGTCAAGGTCCTGATGAGTCATATGCGTCTTACATAGAGGCCATACTTGCACTCTGCCGGCATATTAGTCCCACCATGGCGGAACATGAACGAGTACACCACGTCTTGAAAGGAATCAATTCTGCGGCGTATAACATCCTAGTTGCTCAGAATCCTTCAACTATTGATTCCATTATTACGACCTGCCAACGCATTGACCAGCTGCAGTCCTCCCGATTGCAGCCCGCCAACGCTACTGGCCCGACCTATGCTGATCTCGACCTGCGGGCACTTATTCGAGCCATCATCCGCGAGGAGCTCCAGGCGCTCAAGCCTGTCTGTCGACACGGGTGCGAACACTCTTCCGCAACATCTAATGACGCAGGTCTTCGCAGCATCATCAAAGAAGAGCTGGCAACAATCACCGAACCTATAACATCTGGCCCTCCGGCACCCCGCTCAGTACCGACTTACGCGCACGTCACAGCATCCCCCCCTCCTTTAGTTCCCCCGCCTCGACCGGCACCAAACTACAATCACGTCAATGCAATAACGACGGCTCAACCTGCACCACCCTATTACGCACCTTGGCGCCCCTCCCGACCAATTTGCTATTACTGTGGCATCAGAGGACATATATCTCGCGTCTGTCGTCGCCGCCTCCAGAACGAGCGCCGTGGTTACGATACCTTTGAAAGTGACATCCCTCCAACGTCATATTATCAACGCCGGTTTACTCCAAGCCCACCTCGAAGGTCATCCCCACCTCCAGAATCCTCGTATGAGCCTCGTGGAACCCATGCATCCCGACGTCGGTCCCTATCCCCATACCGTCGCTCAGTTTCCCCTCTCCGACCCGCAACAACTATCCCTGTCCGCCATCCGGAAAACTAAGCGTTGCAGTTTCCGGAGGTCAAACTGCACTCTGCGAACTTACCAAAAGTCCTCCAGATCGCCCGTATAATGTGATTTCTGTTTTCGCTGAAAGATTACCGGTCGAAGCATTGATTGATACAGGAGCTGCAATTTCTGTCATTCACGCTGATTTGTGCTACCGTTTGCGAAAAGTGACGACACCATATGATGGGCCTGAACTCCGTGGAGCCAATGACGTCCCTTTGCGCCCTTTAGCAAAGTGCACCGTACGAATTGTTATTGACGGCGTCCGCCATCATGTGCAGTTTGCTGTGCTCTCACCATGTGCGCATCTGATGATTTTAGGATGGGATTTTTTGTCAACCGCGTCGGCGTTAATTTCTTGTGGCGACCGTGTTATCCATATGACAGACAGCGATTTTTCATCTGAAGTTTCTGAACGACATCCTCCCCTAGTTGCCGCCGCTGATACTGTTTTGCCTCCTCAGTGCGAAAAACTGCTTACCGTTGTTTCTGACCACATCACTGACGGGGACGTACTCATCGCACCGTCTCATCGTCATCTTGCACGCGGTATCGCCTTCCCGTCAAGTCTTGTGAGGTTCTGCAACGGCTCAGCGACAGTAGCGGCCACTAACACATCACGTGAATCCCTCGTGCTCCCAAAAGGAACTTCTCTCCCCTGCATGGTGGATGTTCAACCTCTGTCCTTGATGGTGCTCACCGCCCCTCTGCCTCAGCGCCGTATTTCGCCAGACGTCTCTCTTTCTGTTCTCACAAAGACTATTAATCCTAACCTCACGCCGAACCAACGCCAAGAACTGCTGACATTGCTTCGACACCACCAAGCCATTTTTGATGCCACTTCCCCACCACTCGGACGGACTAGTGTTGCGCACCATCGCATCATTACTGAAGGTAACTCTATCGTTCGCCGACGGCCTTATCGGGTTTCCCTCTCTGAACGAAAAGTAATTGAAGAAAATGTAAATGACATGCTCCATCGCAATATTATTCGTCCCTCGACAAGCCCATGGTCCTCCCCAGTAGTGTTAGTTAAAAAAAAGGACGGCTCGGTACGCTTTTGTGTTGATTACCGGGCACTCAACAAAATTACCCGCAAAGATGTATACCCAATGCCAAGAATTGATGACGCCCTTGACTCTCTCCAAGGCGCCGAATATTTCTCTACTTTGGACCTCCGCTCAGGTTATTGGCAAATACCTATGCACGAGGACGATAAAGAAAAAACCGCTTTCTCAACTCCCGATGGCCTTTACGAATTTAATGTTATGCCTTTCGGACTTTGTAACGCACCAGCGACATTTGAAAGAATGATCGATACTGTGCTTCGTGGCCTAAAATGGAGAACCTGTTTATGTTACTTGGATGACATTGTCATCTTTTCGTCAACTTTTAACGACCATCTCACGCGCCTGAATGAGGTCCTCACGTGTCTCGCTTCAGCGGGTCTTCAGCTCAACACCAAGAAGTGCCACTTTGCACAGAAGGAAATTAAAATATTGGGACATCTAGTCAGCCATGACGGCATTCGTCCAGACCCTGAAAAAATCATCGCGGTCTTGAACTTCGCTCGTCCACAACGGATTACAGAATTGCGCAGTTTTCTCGGCCTGGCGTCTTATTTCCGGCGTTTTATAAAGCATTTTGCAAGTATTGCTGCTCCACTTCATCAACTACTTAAAGCACGCAGCACTTTCGTGTGGACTGAACAGTGCGAAGCCGCTTTTAATAATCTGAAGCACGCCCTCACATCAGACCCTGTTCTTGGCCACTTCAGTGACAGCGCTCCAACCATCCTGCACACTGATGCTAGTGGTCTCGGTCTTGGAGCTGTACTCCTGCAGCGCGATGCAACTTCGCGTGAGAAAGTGATTGCCTTCGCCAGTCGGACTATGACTCCAGCTGAGAAAAACTACACCATTACCGAGCAGGAGTGCCTTGCCGTCGTCTGGGCTGTCCAAAAATTTCGCCCTTACCTATATGGTCGGCATTTCACAGTTGTGACCGATCACCATGCTCTTTGCTGGTTGTCTTCGCTCAAAAATTTGACAGGCCGACTTGGTCGTTGGATTCTACGCCTGCAAGAATACAATTTCGACGTCACTTATAAATCGGGTCGCCAACACCAAGACGCCGACGCTCTTTCTCGCTGTCCGCTTTCGGAATCGGCTTGCTGTTTTTCTTCCGAATGCATTTCCACCTATGACCACAGCCGACCATCTCTTTCTCCGACGTATATCACAACAGTTTCATTTGATGACTCTGAAAACAAACACGCTCTCCGCTCACAGCAATTAGCCGATGCCTACTGCCGACCCATCATCGACCGCCTTATTGGCGCTTCGGACCCACCCAATGCTCGGCTTCGCCGACAACTTCGCAATTTTAAGCTCGAAGATGGCATCCTACTCCGCTTCGTGTATTGCCCTGATGGAACTCGCTGGATCCCAGTCGTGCCGCGTGTGCTTCGTCCACGTATACTGGAGGCTCTCCACGATGACGCTACTGCAGGTCACCTTGGTGTTGACAAAACCTACGACCGAGTGAAAAAACGATTCTTTTGGCCTGGCCTATCTTCCTGCGTTGCCAAATACGTCGCATCCTGCCCTCTGTGCCAACGTCGCAAACGGCCGACGTCTTCGCCCGCTGGCCTTCTACAACCTGTTCCCTGTCCCGCCACGCCATTCGACGTAGTCGGCATCGACTTATATGGTCCCCTACCCCTCTCCGATGGGGGTAACCATTGGATTTTAACAGCTGTCGACCACCTTACACGCTACGCTGAGACAGCACCTGTACCGACCGGTTCCGCTCAAGAAGTAGCAAATTTCTTTTTGCGACCAATTGTATTGCGCCATGGCGCTCCACGGGTGCTCCTAAGCGACCGCGGGACGGCCTTCTTATCGGCAGTCGTTGCCGAAGTTCTTCACGCGTCATCCACCCTTCATAAGACAACCTCAAGCTACCATCCCCAGACTAACGGGCTGACTGAGCGATTTCACCGCACCTTATCCGATATGATCTCCATGTACATCACACCGGATCATCGAAATTGGGACACTATTCTACCATTCGTCACTTTCGCCTATAACACAGCAGTACAACGGACTACCGGTTATTCTCCATTTTTCCTCGTTTATGGCCGTCCTCCAACTACAATTCTCGACGTTTCCTTCTTCTCTACGCCCGACTACTCCCCATCAGTACCTACCCAGTTCTTATCTCGTGTGGCCAGTTGCCGTCATCTTGCCCGCCTCAACACAGCAGCGTGCCAGGAAGACCGCAAGAGTCGCTACGATTCTACGCATCGCGTGGTCTCTTATCGTCCCGGTGACGAAGTACTGCTGTATACACCACTGCGCACTCCTGGCCTTAGTGACAAATTCCACCAACGCTACCTTGGTCCCTACGAGATTATCAGCCAAACTTCTCCAGTTAACTACAAAGTCACGCCTGTTGATCCCCCAGCCGATCGACGCCACCGTGGAACTGAAATTGTTCATGTTTCTCGCTTGAAACCGTTTGTGCGCCGCGGTACATCGGTTAATTAGGAGCGACCAGGCTGGCCGCTTCCGACCCCCCGGGCAGATTGTGTGAGCCTTCTGTGGACCTTCTTTCATTTGTACATGCCATGATCTTCTTCTTTCATTTGTACATACCATCATCATCGTCCTGCGGCGCCGGCTCCGGCGCGCGCCTGAGTTCGTGATCGGATTAAAACGCTAGACAAGGCTTGGCTGTCCTTGCCGTCACGACCTCGCCGTCTCGACCTAGCCTTCTTTTACAATATATACATTGTTGGGATGCCATCAAAGCTGATGGGACAATATTGACCAATCTATGTCAAGATATATGCAATATTGACAAGCCATCCATATTGGCAGAACATTATTGACCAACCTATGCCATTAGGGTGGAATGCTGGCTAGCCATCACAGTCCATCGAACAATATTGAACAATATAATGCATATGTACACATTGTTGGCAGGCCGCCATTACAGGTGGGTCACTATTGACCAATATATGCCATGATTTATTTATTGCTGACAAGACAACCATAATGGCCGGACAATATTAACCTATTTATGCCATTATATGTGCAATCCTGGCCAGCCATCAGACCTCATTAGGCAATATTGACCGCTATAATCCAAGATATATACAATGTTAGGATGCCACCAAAGCTGGTGGGGCAATATTGACCAATTTATGCCAAGATATATTCAATGTTGACGAGGCAACCATAATGGCCGGACAATATTAGCCAAGCTATGCCATGATATGTGCAATGCTGGTCAGCCATCAAGGCTCATTAGACAATATCGACCACTATAAACCAAGATATTACAATGTTAGGAAGCCGCCAAAGTTGGTTGGACATTATTGACCACTGTATGCCTATATATATTCAATATTGAGAAGCCGTTGTTATTGACCGGACAATATTTACCAGGTTATACCATGGTGTGGAAGATATTGGCAAACAATTGCAGTTGGTTGGCCAATAATGACCAGGCTGCCTCATTGTGTATACAATAATGGCAAACTGTTCAATATGAATGGGCATTATTGACCGCTCTTAGCCGGTTGAATGCCAATAACGGATATGGGTGAAGTTCACTGGGCCAATAATGATTATGGTATAGCGTGGCTGCACATTATTGGTAGCTCAATGGCACCATTGGGCCACTTGTGGGCCAGTAATCCCCAATCAATCCGCATTATTGGGCCGATGAAATGTGCTGCCTGGGACTCTTCCCACACCCGCTGCTTACAACATGTCATTAAACGCATGTCACCAGCCTTCATTTCACTTCGTTCATTGTGAACAAGGCCACATCTTTGTTAATTAAACGATTGTTCGGCGCTCAAATCTTTTCCGGCGTTAATATACCGACGAGACGAGTTTCCGTCAAAGCAGCGCGCCAGCAATAAACACAGACAGGAAAAGGGGATGTGAGGTTCTTTCCTTCAGATCTACTGGTCAACTTGTGCTGTGGCTTATTCAATGACAGCAATCGAAATACATGACCAGACCGACCAAGTTAGTGGCGAATAATTTTATCTACACACATGGACGGGACGAATATATCATGATCAAGTAAGACGAAGACTAAACACAAAATTGTCAAGAGCCACCAGTTCGTTGGGTAAGGGAAGCCGGTGCAGGCGTTCCGGGTAGTCACATTCCAGCTAGTCACAAAGGCCTCAGTAAGTCCAGCGGAAGGCTAGGCCACCGGACGGGGCCCAGTGGAAGCACGAGTCCTCGGGCTGCTGTTCCACGGCCGATGAGTCAGGTCTCCCTGACATGTCTGGGTCCAGCACGGCGCCGAACGCTCGCGCCAGTGAAGAGCTGCCGTTACAGCAGCGGCGATAAGCTGAAGCTTTATTACTCCCTGGTCCGATCACCTGGGACAGCAGGAAAACCAGGATAGGACGCGGAAGGCAGGCCCCAGGTCTGGATACCCAGGTCAGGCCTGGCAGGACACGCACCTCCCGTCCTCCGTGCCCAACCGACCAGCTCCGCGGCTCGCCCGGTCTCTTCCGCTCGTGCCTCGCGCTCTTCGAGCCATCCACCATGTTCTCTTCTTTCTTTTTCTCTCCAAACGTAGTTTTGTTCTTCTTCGTCTTTCCTCAGTTTTTCTTACACAGGTTCTCACTGAGGTTCTTCACAGAGGGCAAGCGCTAGTCTCCTTTTCCTGTCTGTGTGTTTTTCTGACGCGCTGCTCCATAATTAATGGCGAAACAAGTAGCCAGTTTTTCCGCTTTACATCCGGCCCTGTATTTCCATGTGCGCACTTGTTGCTATCGTCGTCGACAAAGTTACTCAATTTTTGTAGTGGGAGAAATTCAGCCAAATAAAAAAAAATATTTTAATTGCAGTTCGTCTTTTCGTTTACTGATTTCGTCATTGTCAGCCCCACGTGACAAAGGACGACATCCTGACTCCTACGCGCGATGTCCGGGCGTCTCCCGCATTGCGCGTAACACCGTGGTGCAGCAGCTGCAAACACATTGCAGGTTGACAACTTGCATGTCTATACTACTAAGCTTGGAACATGTTATTGGCAACGATGCTAAGGGGTCGACAAGGTCCATGTGAAGCATATTCATCAGCAAAACGGAGTGTTTAGCTTGATGGCACATACTAATGGGCCCCCGCCACGATGGTGCAGTGGTTAGGGCGCTCGACTACTGAGCCCAAGAATATGGGATCGAATCGCGGGCGCGACGACCGCTTTTAGATGGAGATGAAAAGTCCTGTGCGACGTCAGCGCACGTTAAAGAACCCCAGGTGGTCGAAATTTCAGGAGTCCTCAACTAAGGCGTCTCTCATAGCCTGAGTCGCTTTAGGATGTTAAACCCTACAAATCAAACCATACTGACGGGATTAACAGCGATGAGAATAAGGAACGAAGGAAGAAGACGAGACGGGCACTGTCCCTTGTCTCAGCGCTGCTATTCCCATGAGTATCCATCTATATTAGGGCTGCGACATTGGCGCAACCTTATGCCATAGTGTTGTCTTTTCAGGTGGCAATTAACATGAGGCATGTGTTGCAATACTGTATTAGTTTGTTTGCTTGGAGTTAGGTTCGAAAGGTGCCAGCGCACCTTAGCGATAGTGCGTGTGTACGCAGCCCCGGGTCCGAAGGTGCGTCGGGAAGCTAGGTAGGCTTACACCGAATGCTCTTCTGACAAAAGAACAAGCACCAACTATCGCTCTCTGCGCAGCTGTCGTGGGCCACGAGGAGGGGCGTGCGCTTCCCGTCTCTGCTTCCCGCTGTTCAGCACTCGAGTTCACTGGTACTGAGCCCGCCGCCGGAGTGGCTGGACTTCGCTCGCGAGAAGGTGGCGCCATTGGACAGCGTGCTCTGCCCGCTCACGGTAGAGAGTGACGAGGGTTGGTGGAGCGCAGCGCTACGCCGCTTCGCCGAGCGCATTCCTCCAGAGGCACGCAGCGAATGCGAGGATCCCGCATCGGTCCGCAGGCTGCTTCTGCAGTACAGGTGAGCTCTTCCTCATCTCAAGCGTGGGTGGTGCAAACTTTATTTCCGTAAAAAAAAAAAGAAAGACATATTAGAACCGGTGATAACGACGAATAGCAGTCGGCGAAATGTTGTGCCCTCGTAATTAGGCCCCAACACCAGATATACGCGTAGTTGCTATCCAAGTCACTGTGTCCGTCAATACTGCTTCTTGTTCTTATTGGGGACACAAAAAAGCAGCACAGACAAAAGCCAGCTTGGCAACAAAATGCACGTCACACGAAAAGCAGCGCGTGTCAGAACAGCTTACAGGACAAACGGCACGTCGAAAAACAGCGCGCGAAAAAAAAAAAGCAGCAAGAGAATACAGCGCAGCACAGTTCGCTGCACCATTGCGGGGGCAGTAATTGATCTAGCCATTAACAGCCAGGGGTAGAAGACAACCCACGGCAGCGGCACTCGGGGTTTGCCTGAATAAAATAGAGATCTAGGCGCGTCGAAGCCTGTTCGTGATGCGGTGATGGCGCAGTAGCCTGACGCTAAGATAGTACTAAGATAACACAGTAAATTAGCAAGCGAAAATATAAAGCCCGGGACATGAAGGACACAGTGATGATGACGACAGGCAGCTCACTCTCTTCTGTTTCTCGCGCCTAATGTCTTCGCTTCCAGAGAAAGGTCGCCCCACAAAAAAGAAAAACAAATAGTCGGTGGTTCTACCTTGGTTGATCTGATTAGAAAGCGGTAGCTTGGTGTAGCGCAATTTCGCCTTTGTGGTTAGATTCAATTTTAACCAGAATTACCTATTTAACTGTAATTAATAAAGCTTGCAGTTTGTGTAATGCAGTCTTACTCAAAATGAATTATTTACGACATGTAATTAGTAAAGCACAACTATTCCCGCTATAAGCTATCCAAAAATGTAACACTTGTTTTGCTATTATACTCAACATGAGCTGCACAAGATTATAACACTTGTGTTGCTATCGTGTAACTCGAAAGTTTGAAATTGAGACTCATGTGAACGTCAGACGGACACAGTTCACTGGTATTGTTAACAATGGATATTTACATACTTGCCCAACAAAATATCTAGGCATTCGACTGTTGCATTGAGTAGATCTTTCGCTCTACAGTAAGGTCATGTTCAGCCGGTAAACTTCAAAAGAAAAAGTACAAATATCAGATAGAGGTGCACATCGAGCAATTGAATGAAGCCAAGGACAACGATACATAGAGGGGCTTATTTTAGGAGCGTGAGCTCTTACTACTTACATTTGCAGTTTTCTCGTCCGCTTCTCCGTCGCTATCAGATTCAATATGGCGACCAAGTCACGTGGTCATAATTATAGCACTGCGAATAAATTCTTAGCTAACACGTCAACACTCTTACAATGGAGTCCACCACTTGGTCCACCATCTGCGTCATAATTCCCTAAAGCAACGTGACCGAGCCCCTCCGCCCCGCCCCCCTCGTTGCATAGAGGTTAATTTCACATGACGTCATCGCACGAACGAGGGAGCGTCGTCCGCCATATTTTCGGTCACTGGGGCGACGCTGCCTGGTCGTCGCATACCATAGTTTTCTTGTGGTGTATTCACATGGCGGATCAAATCGCTAAGCGCTATCGCGATCTGGCATTACGTGACTATAGTATAACTATAGGGAGCTAGAATATTCCAGTACACAGTGGTTGTGACCCCTACGTCAGTGATTTTCACTGATTTACTTCCATTCGCGTGCTGCGTTTTCGCAATTGGAAGGCTCTACGAGCGACACTTTTCTTTTGTTTTTATTTGGTAGCGGAAAGCTTTCCAGCCACACCCCGGTGCCTAAGAATGTACAGTCTAACATATATTGTACTAAACGCCGGAGGAAAGCGGGGTTTGAGTGACACTTGTACCGCCGCAAAGGCGGCACGAACGGGCGTCACACTTTTCTGTATCCCGATCATCTTAACCCTACGCTTGTACTGCGTGCAACGGTATGTCTGGTACCCACAATCACAGAGGAAAAAATAGCAAGAGCTAATTAGTAATGTACAACAGCTTAAAGTTATTCGTAGCTTTCCTCTGGCACTTTAGCGCGCTTGCAGTTACGGTGCATAAGATGAGGCTTTTGACACGTACCGGGAGTACACGGGCAGTAGTCCGAAAGGATCTCCTCCAAGGGTTGAAAGTAGCATGTTTATGAAGTTGTCATTGAGTAAGCGCGATCACGTTCACATACAGAACCGCGTGCATATCACATCTCGCGGGACAGCAAAACAACGCAGCAGAAGTAATACAATCTAGCAGAAGCAACAGTGCAAGACCTGCCACAGAAGGTGCCGTGCAACTGACAATAACTCTCTACAACAGCGCAGTGCTTTGGGAGCGAGAGTAACTCCGCGCTGTCGTCTGTTATTTTCTAGCCATGGGTGTGCGGGCCATGGGCCGCGCTTCAGAGTCAACCACATAGCTATCGCAAGTATGAGCCACGAGCCCCTATTTCGTCTCTGCGCTTACGCGGAAGGCCTGGATACTACAGCGAAAAACCGCTACGAAGACAAAATCAAATTGTGCGGTGCCATTGGTCCCTTTCTACTTAAAACCGGTGAAATGTGCTTTGATGTAGAGCTTGTTCCGAACGTTGAACTGTCGGACATAAAGGATTATTTGCTTGTTGTTGTTGTTGTGGACGTAGGAAGAAGAAGAAATGCACGGGCCTGCTACCGGCTCTGTAGCTGAGCCACCTGCGCTGCCTCATGCGGACAGAAGAAAAAAGCGAAGAAAGAAAAAGAAGAGGCAGAGAAAGACGCGCAGCGCAACAACAGCCGTCATCCACCACCGAAGCGGTGGCGGGTGCAATGACGGCCTGCACTCTGACGTCGACGCTCTTTTTCGGTCACCGGTGCGCTCGCCTGACTCATTGTCCCCTCCTCAAGCATCCTTGATAGCACTCACCACTAAAGATATTCCTTTGGTGAGCGCTCCAACTGGGACCAGGCACTGCCATTCGTAACGTTCTCAAGCAACTGGTTTTTCGCCCTTCTTTCTCTTATACGGCCGTGAACCATCTTGTACTCTGGACACAATTTTGCCATACCATCCAGATGCCTCTGAGTACAGTGCTTTGTCCGATATTGTACAGAAGGCCGAGGAATGCCGTCAGCTAGCTCGCACGTTTACCTCCAACACTCAAGGCTATCGCAAAGATCAGCATGATAGCGATACCCCTGCTCCGACGTTGGCTATGCGTTCCTGCAACCAGCAAACTTGAAACCATATACCATGGACCTTATCGCATCTTGGAACGCACATCCCCTTTAAACTACGTCATCGAGCCAGTCACCCCTTCCTACCACCGCCGTCGCGGCCGCGAGGTTGTCCATGTTAGCTGCACAACCCTGTGGTCGTCTCTTCCCCGTGAGTCGCCAGGATGGCGACTTCTTCACGCGGGGGAAATGTAAGGAAGACAAAGAACAGACAACGCTGCGGCATCGCCATCACCATCGCTCGTCTCTGGCGCCCTTCTCTCGCGCTGAAGCTGTGCCCTGCGACTGGCAATTATATCCTGCTGTGCCCGAACTACTGGCCGCTCTAAACTTTCAACCAAACTATTGAATACACATTTTAGTACAGCTTTCGTAACTGCGAAAATGTCGATCAATGGTTAATGCTGTACCGAGTTTCCCTTCAGGTGTGGTGTCATGCAAATGTGGAAATATATGCTGTTTCTCAGGTTGCGGATATGTGAAATGATCAAACGACAATGCTTTTCCGATAAGCGTAGCAAGTCAGTGTAATTCTACTCGTGGCTCTTTCGCAGCCTTATGTGTGCAGTCTCTGCTTGGCCGACGGAATTCACTAGGGTAGTATGCCATCTCGATACTTTGACGGTCACTAGATTCGTATGTTTGCCTGCATACTATATCGGATATGCCTACGCCGATGTCGCATACCAAGCGTCTCATCTCTCCCGCTCAGCTGAACGTCGTTTTTGTTTGTTTTTTATTTACAGTAGACGCAGACAGCGCAATTCGCCTTTATTGCAGCAAATTACAGGGTTAACAGCTCCGTGCACGGACCTCCCAACTATTGAAACAAATCGACGATGGCCAAAGCTATCGCGGACCGGCTTCACTTTTCCCGTCGTTCCCCTCGCGGCAGTCGACAGTGAATACAACCTATAAATACTACACTATCGGCCGGCCTGGGAATGGATGTGTCTGTGGCTATTTACAATCCCCACTGGTGGCAAAATTGTGGTGCATACGTTTTATACAGGGTCCTGAGTGGTACCAAACGAATTGGCTTCATATGGCGCACAGAATAGACCGATTTCACCAAGCGGTATGCGCATGCGCACGCATTCCGTACCTGCTCCACCGTCACATTAGCTGTAGTCACCGCCACCGATGGGAACAAAGCATTGTAGCTGCCGCAGCACAGCCATCATCGAATAAGAGTTCGTCGAAGAAATCTTCGATCTCCTGGTTACAACTCCCCTGGACGCTATGCTATCCGTTCATCCTGGCAGTGAGAGGGAACTTGGCTTCGACGTCGGCACTTTTGTTCAACGCGCGGAAGAAGCGCGGCAACGAGCTAGACAACTAATGCACCGTCAACTGCAGGTCGACGCTGGCCACTACAACCTGGGACGGCGCTCCGTTACCAACTCTCCAGGCAACTGTGTGGGTCGGAAGGCCCATTCGTCGCCGTGGGCTGTCGGAAAAGTTACTACGTTCCTCATTCGGTACTTGATTTGTAAGGCCGCCTCAGCGATGTATCATACGAAGTTGTGTCAGCCTAACCAGCCCGCTCATGCACAGCGCCAAGCGCCGCGACGTTTTGCGGGTTGTGCGAATGAAACCCTACCTCGAGTGATCCGCCGATTCACCTTTAGTCTGGTTATAGTCCATTGTGTGATTTCAGACTAGTGTTATAACTCCTGTGCGTTCTTTCTCTCCACCCTTCAGTCTGGCGGTAACTTCTCGTCGAGGCGTTGTTGCGGAAGAGGGGGCAGTGACACGTGTGTTAGATGTAAAAGAAAATTCTAGGAGGCACTTAGACTGCTTAGATGCAGTAGCGAAAGCTTTTTGTTTTTGTTTACATTTTGTATATTATATTTTTAATATTTTATTATAGTATTATCCAAATTGTTGTTATATTTTAGTATAGCCATTCGATTCATCTTTGCCTTGTTATGCTGCTAAATGGATCAGATTCTAGACTACTGAATTGCCCTAAGATCTATCTCGATCCATTCGCTTATGGCTTTTGGCTATTGATTAGCCAATGTTTACATACTTCAGCCAATTAAGCCGATGCTGGCTTGTTATGCGGCTGCTAGAGTAGATTTTGGACTTCTGGATAGATTTACGACCTTTCTGGATTGGCTTATGGCTTTTGGCTATTGTTTACCCAGCGTTTAGATACTTTAACCAATTCAGCCAATGTTGGCCGGCTATATGGCTACTTCTTTGGATTCTGAACCTCTGGGTTTATTTACGACCTTTCTGGATTGGGTTACGACTACTGGCTGTCGATTGGCCAATATGTAGATACTTTCAAATCAGAATCAGTTTATGTGACATTTTAAAGATGGGTGCGCTGACAAAAAGCCAGTAGGAAGGCTTGATGAAATTGACGCACCCTACAAAGGTTTGGCACTAGTACACATGTGACTTTGTAGAAAAACATCATAGCACTTTCAGAAAAACTATTGCAAGAAATCACAACGAACACGACCAAGTAGACGAATTCCTTATTAACAAATGCGTTGAAGTGCAGCTGATAACCTATGACAGGCATAAGTTGGGCGCTTCTTTAATTGGTACAAACCAGTAATAATAATAATAATCAATCAATCAATCTTTAATGTGCGCAGGAGCAACCATGTGCTCTTCCTGCTGCAGCACAAAAAAAAATGACAATGCACACATAAGTTTTACACACACACAGATAGAACACAAAAGAAGAAACAAATAACGCATGGAATGAAACTGAGATGAAAAGTGTCACGGAAAGAAAGAAATCAATGAGTAGCATGTCTTATATACACAGTCAGAGAATTGTCACGGCCGCTCTATGGAAGCGCACTAGGTGCGGCCTGCTACGTTGCCCGAAACCGGCGGGAGGCGCCTACTTCCAGTCGCCACCGCCGCGGCGCCACCGTTCAGGGACAGCCGCGCGCGGAGAGCTGCGCCTGGCTGCGCTTTGAAGGAGGCGTCGGCGTGGTAGAAGCGTTTTATTTGAAGGATATAAGAGCTCTGCTTCATACAATTTGGCAACAAGAATTAGTATATACTGTCATGCCTAGTACGACCATGTCAGCACTTAGCGCTTGCTCGGCAAGGATGTATACTGGAGTGTACCCCGAAAAACTTATAGTCACGGTGGTTCAAGGCCACTCGATTGGAGAGCTCGCATTACCGTGATGTTGCATCGGATCCAGTTGTTCGTCGCATGAAAAAGTGACCCGGCTGTGAACAATTCGCAGCTATTCAGCTGCCATGGTAGCCTAATGCATAACCACTTAACTATGCCGCGAATTCCGTGTGTCATTTTCGTACCATTTACTCATTCCTGCATACAGCTTTTATACACAAATTGATGTCAACCTGTTCTAAGCTGCCAGCGCTATCTAATAAAAAAATGTCCTACTATGAGCAACCTCTGTGAAAATGCGACATGTAACCAACCTTTCTATCTCATTGTGATAAGTTTTACGGTGGAAATATTAAGATGTTTATTAGGGTAAATCTAGATGATAACCTGGGATCTTTTACTCAGTTGGAGACCTTGAACTTTGTACACCAGAACGTTATCCGTCATGGCTTCCCGCATTTTGCATGACCGCACAAAGTAAGCGCGCTTGATATAGCTGTCTGCCTCAAGGTGCTACGTATATGCGCCGAAAGGTATTACAATTTTTATTGGCTGTTCGCAAACCCATACAATTTTGCTGGTTCGTAATTTTCAATGGAAGAACGCGCATCGAGTGTTGCTGTTGTGAAACTCTTAGCTGTGATCACAAGAATGTTCACGCGTCAGAGCGCAGCTGCAGCCGAGATTCAGCGAGCAGCCGAGTACGCTTATTTAATGGCCACACAAAAAAAGGGAGAAAATTACCAATCGCAGACGGAAAACTTTTCTTGGGAGAGGTTTATGCCATAGCCATACAGATCGCTCCACTGTTGAGTTATTTCCAGCCCAGCTCGCTATCAGTGGGTGCAGCAACTTAACGATATCTTGCATAGCACCTTAGCATGGGCACGATCATTGTTTTTATAGATTAGCTGCAGGTATTGTGTACAGTGAGAAAACAATGATTAAACCAAAAGTTTACACAGCTTGCTACTTCACCGGACCTCTTCAGACTTCATCATCCTGTTAATGAAGGTGCTCGTAAGCTGACAAAGCTTGATTACTTCCTTTGCGGGGTACATCAAGTCTCCACTGTCCTTGGTTTTCAGTAACCTGTAACTGGTCCAGTTGACTATATTTCCTGCAACAGGCTCTTGCTCGACTGACATGTCGCCTCAAAACCATTACCAAATATTGCATAAATTAAGCAACAACCTGGTAGCGATAAACAAAGCTTGGGGTTCTTAAGTCTGTTTGTGGAGCCTCGTTAGAGTGCCCGCACTTTGCTACGTGCTTATTCTTCGTATCCCGTAATTGCTGCCTCTGTCGCATATAATTAAAATGCAGCCTTAAGCCACCGCATTATATGAAATAGCACCCTACACATAGCTATATAAAGCCCCTCTTTACCGAAGCCGTACGAACGTGCCCTATAGGAGTATAGTGTGCCTGACTTGGGATCTAAGGGTCCCGCTTTCAATAATTCCCATTTCACCCTTACATCTTATTGACTCTCTCTGGTTTGGCAGCTTCTGCTACATTGAACATGTCATGTGTTCTCATTGCGACAAAGGCGTCTGGCAATTTCACCAACTAAAGTGCCTTTTACCAGAGAGGTTTTTTTCCGACTGTCCGCCGACAGAGCGGGCGCCGGATTTTCTGTGGAACGTGGCTTTTCATTTTATCGCATGGAGAGGCGCTGCGATCGCCGCAGGTTGCAACCGTGTGGCACCTCGGCTCTTCAATGTTTTTTGAACTGTGTGCGGAAATATTGTTCTTTTGTGTACGAAACAAAGGACAATGACCCAGTGAGTACCTCCGGTGAGTGCGGAGTGATTTTCGTAGATCTGAAGTCATCGTTTTTCCGCCTGCAACAACGTTTTCTGCGACATACTGCTAACCCTAACAACACCCAGAAGCAGCTCAGCTGCTGCCCTGGCCGGGCTGTCAGGACGCACCATGCCGAAGCCGGCGTCGGTTCGCTCACACCCGAGTGGCGCAAGTGCGGGAGCTGTGGGTTCATCAAAAAGTGTAGGCACCAAAAAAACTGAAAGCAGCCTCCAAGAAAAGGCGTTCCGACGCCCAACGCGCGATGAAGAGGACGGAACGCATCAGCTGCTGAACGCGGACGCTGAGAGGGGTCTTTCTGTGGGACTCACTAAGACTAAGGAGCAGCACGCAAGCGACCAAATGGACACTGAAGACGAAAGTGAGAACGTCGGCGACTACGGCGACTGGACTTTAATCAAGAAACGGAAACCTCAAAGGAAAGTGAAGCCTGAACAGCTTCGTCTTGAACGGGTAAGTCGACCTCTCTTTCCACTCTCGATCAGGCCACTCAACCGAGTACATGTGCATGATATACCTAAACAAGCCATTACAGAGGCGTTAGAAATGACCGCAAAAAGTTGGGAATTGGCAGATTTGGCTGCTTTCCGCTACGATGTGGTAGCAAATCGCGTCAAGGTCACTGTTAGAGATGAGGAACACGCAAATAGGCTCACCGCATTAACGCGACTGGCCGGGAAAGTGAACGGACGCGTCTGCAAGTACGAGGTCACGATTGAACGAACGCCAACACGAGGCGAGGAAAAAAGTCGGGGCGTTATCAAGGTGCGTCCTGGTCAAACCATCGAGTACATCAAGGACCACCTAAGATGTGAAACTGCAACTATTCTTGACGCGCGTCTCCTAGGAAAGACAAACATGCTGCTGTTAAAATTCGATACAGAGCAGCTACCCAAAAGGCTCGTTTTTGATTACGAAATCACAAGGGTCTACGAGTACAGACCGAAAATTATTGCCTGCTATAACTGCCACGGACTGGGACATATTGCTAGGTATTGTCCAGCAGAAGAGGTTTGTAAGGAATGCGGACGGCTGCACTCTAAAGACAGAATGCGATCAAGAGTTATTCTGCGTCGCCTGCCAGAAACCGGGCCACATTTCAATCAATTCGGCTTGTCCTAGTCGTGTACCAAAAGAGCCTAAAGAAAATAAGCAGAACCCTGATGCAGTTAAGGGAGAAGTTACATGGGAGACAAGGCGCGACAGAACTCGTCGACAGAAACTGCGCTGCCCCCTGTTTACCAACAACAACTGGAAGAGTTGCGAAAAGAAAATCAGCAACTTAGAGAAATGCTGGAGAAAGTCCTTGCAAGGCTACCACCGGAACAAGACGTTCATGCATCTCAGACGCAGCGGCAACATGCTTCAGCCTCGCCCACTGGGCAGATGCAACGCGTGCGTTCGAAAAGCCGGCCCGGACGGTCGTCCAGTCGTAAAACAACTGCAAACTCCATAAAGCACCAACATACCGAAACATCACTGACTCAAACGACAAAGACTCATCAGACGACAAAGGCACTTACCGCACAAGACTCGGCGTATGCGCAAATGCTGAGCATCACGAGGCAAGAGCGACACAACGAGACACAGCGTCTAGAAAAAAGCCTGCGGGATGAGTTTCAAACGATAACAAACGCGATACAGACTCAGATTGAGGCAATTTTTATAGAGTTGCACAAAAGCATCCAACACCAGAACGATGAGCCAAAAAGACGTAAGCCCGCAGAGGCGCAATAAGAATCAGATCAATATGTCTACAATGGAACTGCAGAAGTTTCACGCAGACTAGACCTACCCTAAGGGAACAAGTCAGAAAATTGAAGCCTCTGGTCATCCTTTTGCAAGAAACAAGAGGACCTTGCACTATTCGGGGTTACCGTACATTTCAGCAGCCTACCATACTTCACCAGAACAGAGGAAACCAACATGCACAGGGTCAAGCTGCTCTCCTTGTCAGAAACGAATGCACAGCAACCGAATTACAAATTCCTGATCTAAGTAATGAGTTCAGAGAAGTAATCGCTGTTAAAATGTGTCCTCCTGGGCAGCGGCCTATGGTGGCAGTCTCCGTGTATTATAGGCCTCTGACTGGCAGTCATAATACCGACTCACACGGGTGGCTCGCCAAAGTCCTGGCCCTGTCAGGAAGCCTCCCCATCCTGGTGGGAGGAGACTTCAATGCTAAGCACCCGACTTGGGGCTACGCCACAGCTGACCCAAGGGGACGCATGCTGCACGACACTGTAGAAATGTCTGGTCTATACATATACAACACCCCGGACACACCAACGCGCATAGGACTACACGCCCGACAACGAGATACGACACCAGACCTGACGTTGGCCACACCAGGATTCATCAGGCAATGGGAAGTCGAACAGACAACATGGGGAAGCGACCACTTACCAATTTTGATCACCCTTAACCGAAAAAAGATTCGTGAAAAAAGGCAAACGGTTACCATCGACTGGGAAAAGTTTCGGACAGCCACTGGCGGCAACTTCATGGACTTCGCGCAATTCAGTGCCATGGTTGCGGAAGCACGGCCATGGTCCCGAGACACAATAATATGTGACGACACTACCACACACATGGATAGGCACCTTGCCAACTTGTGCCGAAAGGTCAATATCCTTACGCAACAATACAGATATAAAGGAAAGCGCCACAGGGATCTCATGAGCCTTAAGCGCCAATATCGACTCATCAAGGAGTACCAACAACAGCTCGAAACAGATTCATGGCACAGCACTTGTGCGACGCTCGGACGCAAACCCGGCCTTAAAAAGGTGTGGGGAATTCTACGAAGCCTGCTGTGGAAAAAGAAAAGCACACCACCACTGGCAGAGCTGTTCCTGCGCGAGAACCCAGCTGCACTCGAGGAAAAGGTGATCCACACGTTCTTCCCGCATGCTTCTGAGATACCCACGCCACCATTGCCGGCGATCACGATTGACAACACAGTGATAGAACTTGAAAAACCATTTACATTTGGCGAGCTATTGGCAGCATTAGTCCACGGCAAACCGAAATCGGCTCCAGGACACGACGGAGTAACATGGCAGGAGCTCAGAAATCTTAGCGACGAAGCCCAAGATCAGCTCTTAACTATCATAAACGATTCATGGGAATCAGGAGTGGTGCCAGATGCACTAA
>JAJIZL010030940.1:43699-59178 GCA_023969395.1 Amblyomma maculatum
TACGCCACAGCTGACCCAAGGGGACGCATGCTGCACGACACTGTAGAAATGTCTGGTCTATACATATACAACACCCCGGACACACCAACGCGCATAGGACTACACGCCCGACAACGAGATACGACACCAGACCTGACGTTGGCCACACCAGGATTCATCAGGCAATGGGAAGTCGAACAGACAACATGGGGAAGCGACCACTTACCAATTTTGATCACCCTTAACCGAAAAAAGATTCGTGAAAAAAGGCAAACGGTTACCATCGACTGGGAAAAGTTTCGGACAGCCACTGGCGGCAACTTCATGGACTTCGCGCAATTCAGTGCCATGGTTGCGGAAGCACGGCCATGGTCCCGAGACACAATAATATGTGACGACACTACCACACACATGGATAGGCACCTTGCCAACTTGTGCCGAAAGGTCAATATCCTTACGCAACAATACAGATATAAAGGAAAGCGCCACAGGGATCTCATGAGCCTTAAGCGCCAATATCGACTCATCAAGGAGTACCAACAACAGCTCGAAACAGATTCATGGCACAGCACTTGTGCGACGCTCGGACGCAAACCCGGCCTTAAAAAGGTGTGGGGAATTCTACGAAGCCTGCTGTGGAAAAAGAAAAGCACACCACCACTGGCAGAGCTGTTCCTGCGCGAGAACCCAGCTGCACTCGAGGAAAAGGTGATCCACACGTTCTTCCCGCATGCTTCTGAGATACCCACGCCACCATTGCCGGCGATCACGATTGACAACACAGTGATAGAACTTGAAAAACCATTTACATTTGGCGAGCTATTGGCAGCATTAGTCCACGGCAAACCGAAATCGGCTCCAGGACACGACGGAGTAACATGGCAGGAGCTCAGAAATCTTAGCGACGAAGCCCAAGATCAGCTCTTAACTATCATAAACGATTCATGGGAATCAGGAGTGGTGCCAGATGCACTAAGGACCACACAAAACCAGAGAACCTACGGCCAATAGCTCTCACATCCACTATCTGCAAATTGATTGAGCGAATGATAGCCGCAAGAATACAGCATTATATCGAATACGTACAGCCTGGGTTGCATCCAGCCCAGGCTGGATTCCGTCCGAATATGGGCACGCATGATTGCCTTTGGCTGCTCCGCAGGGTAATCAACCGCAGGTCTCGCAAACAAACACCAGATTACATCCTCGTGGTTGATATGCGCAAAGCATTCGACAATGTAAACCAACAGGTAATCCTACAAAAATTAGCAAAAAGATATCCCAGCCAAAAAGCATACAATTGGGTATGCAGCTTCCTTCAAAGTAGACCTATTAGGCTTCATGGCAAAGCTTCGGCATGGAGCCCCAGAACCTATTACTTGGATAGCGGCGTGCCCGAGGGCTCTATCCTCGGGCCTTTGCTTTTTAACTTGGCCATGACCCGCGTAGCAGAAGCGCTCGAGCGAGACACTTCGGCCCGCTTCACCATCTACGCAGATGATGTCACCATATGGACAGAAGCAGTGGATTACCCAAATGAAGAAGTCATGCAGACGGAGCTCCAAGCAGCAATCTTCAGCCTCACTGACAGCTTGGAAGCATTGGGGCTACAGCTCTCACCTGAGAAGACACAACTCATAAGCATAGACGGCAAGAATTCTACAAACGCCAAAAAGCAGATTACACTGCATCTTGGACAACACAACATCACGTCTGCAAATGGGCAGACAAAAATCTTGGGGGCACAGATGTCTAGTTGCAACAGTCCTCGTAAATGGATTCGTACATTGCAACGTAACTGGACCCCGATGTTGCATATGATTCGCCGGATTTCAAACAAATACGGTGGAGCGCGGCAAAAATCGTGCCAAACACTGTCTAGAGCGGTTGCTGTAGGCAGGATTCTGTACGGGGCACCTGTCTATGAGTTTTCTAATCGCGACGTTAAAGACATCGAAAAGCTACACAGGGCCACTCTTCGCACCATTACTGGGCTTCCTAAGCACACGAGAAATGAAGAGCTGCTTAAAATGGTCAGCATACCGCCTATACAAGACATTATAAGAGAAGCAAAAATAAGAATGCGATCCCGACTGGAAAGCACGACCCAAGGGCAGCAGATCATGGCATGGGACAACCGAATCAACATTGCTCCGAGGCCTCTGGGGACAGACACTTCACCCCCGTGGGAGGCGCCGGTAATCGCACTAAGGCCACAACGACCTATTAGTAGGCGGAATGTGGTAGCTAGGCAACTTTTAGCACAGCGAACTGCCCTCACAAGACCACTGAATACAATAGACATCTACACTGACGCTGCAATTAGAAATGAAAGGGTGAGTGTGGCATGGGTGTGTGTGCCAGCGCCTCAGCACAACGGACAGCACACGTGCCACCTACCTGGAGGAACAATTTTACACTCCGAGTTGCTTGCCATATGGGGAGCCATAAATACTATTACGACCGCTGCAGCCAGAAAAGATAACTTCAATGGTTATCGAATTTTAACCAAATCATATGCAGCGATTGCAGAGCTGACGGCACCAACTACAGACGACGCAGTGGCCAAGGACATCAGAAAGAGGCTGAAGGGAATGCGGGAAGTTGGAATAGAAATTCAAATTATATGGACACCGGGACATACTGGCACGGACGGGGGAAACGCAGCCGCGCAAGCGGCCGCCGCGCAAGCGGGTGGGCTTGCTGAAACGTACAATGCCCCACACCCCAACTCCATGCCTAAACCAATAGACTTAAATCCTTGCCAAACAATGCTCACTAAAGGCTCCTCTGGCAGATCGATGATGCACTATGTACGCACCAAAATTAAAAATGACAGTAAGCTTAGATTACATGAAGCGACACCAACGCCGGTGTTTGAGGACACGAAAGGGCTCACTCGACCACAAGAAATATTTCTCAACAAAGTAATAACAAACGCTGCTTACACACCGCACATACTTGACAAGTGGTTTCTCCGAAGACACGAAACACTCGAACACAACATATGCACGCACTGTCAGGAACAGTGTACAGCAGACCTAGAACATCTTATATGGCAATGTCCATCGTTTTCACAAGGAAGAAACAAAATTACGCATATTCCACACGACGACATGCCCACATTAGCAGGTAAGGTTATATCAAGCACCGAAATACAACACTCCATTGCTACATACGGCAGTGAGAGCGGCCTGCTTCGAGTAGTGTGAGAGAGGTCGACTTAGAGCGCGAAGATCGGCCGCATGGCAAGCAACAAGCAACAGCTTGAAGAACCGTTAAGACGAAGAAGTTACACTCCCATGCCTCCTAACTCCCCAAGAACCCAAACAGCGGCCGAGAGCCATCCCTTCCTTTCAATAAAGGCTTCATTCATTCATTCATTTTATCGCATCGGCTCAAACAGTCTCAACAGTATAAACAAATGTTGTATGCACAGGCTCCTTTACTTGCAAGATCACTCAGACTAGCGCGGCAAAATTTAGAACAAATTGCATGCTTATATAAAAAAAAAAACCTTCGTAGCTTTTTCTGATATGTCCTCGCAACATAACCTGCGAGAAAAGCTTCTGGTGCTACCTCATCGTGTTCATTTGCTTCACAACACATCGTTGAGAATCCTAGTTCACTGGCCAGCTCCCTGGTAACTAAATAGGTTAAACAACGTGGCGAGAACACAGGAAAAGAGGACGACACAACAAGCGCAGTTGGGCCGTCTTCTTCTCCTTTGTTCCCGTCACGTTGATTGCACGGTTAACCTATAATTAATCACCAACAAGTTCAATCTGCTGTCCCTTGTAGCAAATTCAATGGCAGCTGATAGGGCATTATGCTTCAGCATCTGCACTTTTTAACCTCAGCGCCGCTTTCATTTCAAAGGAAGCGAGTGCATTTCTACTCCTCGTTGCTGTCTGCCTCGAGCGAGCTCAGCAGATAAAATTAGAGGGTCTCTTAGATATATCTTAAGCGCACAACAGCGAAAGCCTTCCCTTCTCCTATCATTTGCCTCTCATCGTTTGCCACAGTTCGTCAAGTCGTAGTTTGATATATTGGTCGTTTCTCAGTCATGATGAGTCTGCCTGCGTAGTCATTGTAGCCCCTATCACTCATAACTAAGCAGGTTACTCATTTAGAATCAGCAGTGGTCCTTACATGTCCTTTCACATATTGGTCATTTCGTAGTCATTAACAGTAATGATGAGTCATGCCTAGCTATTATAGTCATTACCACATATCGCTAAGCACTTTTACTCATTTCTAATCAATTGCGGTCATTACATGTCGTAATTTGATATACTGGTCCTTACAAATAATTTTAGTCATTATTAACCATTATTAGTCATTAGCATTAGTCATTACCTCTATCAATGTCTATAACTTTTATTGATTACCTATAACCATCCATCATTTTCATTCTTAATCTCCCTCCTTGCATGTCCGCTTTTGCGACTGGCACACCAGTGCACAGATGCGACGCACCGATAACAGGTACAGCTTCTGCGCATAGATTTTCGCTCCATGAGCCTAGAACGGCTTTCGCCTTAAAAAGCAAACGCATCCAGTCTCAACGTTAACGGGCTTGCACACGCGCACACAAAAAAGTTTGCGTTTACCACGCAGACGCGGGGCGAACGCGCTCAGAACGGAAGCAAACCGCGCGCTCAGAGCCGGCGACCTCGGCGGCGAACTCGGCGGCGACGTGTCCCCGAACAGTGGCGCTCTCAGCAGAAATAGCGGGCGCAACTGTAAACTCCCCAAGGACGCGCCTGCCCATTGACGGCGGCGCGACGCAGCAGGCCGCACCCAGTGCGTTCCATATAGCGGTCGTGGAATTGTAGACCACATCACGAAAAAAGAAAAACAATAGATAGAAAGGAAAAAAAAGCAAATAACTGACATTGATTATAGTAAATAGAAATATACATAAAATAAACTACCATTCCAGGCACAACAAATGCGTGATACTTAAAACACAGGCTAGAAATACAGGGAAATACAATAAAAATATAGAATTGAACGCGGGACAGTAAGATTCGAAAATAAAGTTTAAAGTTAAACTATAAATAAGAAACGGATAAAAAGCAGTACAAGATACTTTAAACTGCACTGAACAGGAGCAAAAGCAAAACGTGAAGTAAATTAAATGCAATACTTAGGCTAGAAAGTGGAAGTTACATGTAACAAATACAGTTTAGAGTACAAAGCTACGAACGTCCAATATAAATGAAGAGAGCGAGTTTTGGAAGATGTCAAGGTGAAGACAAAAAGAGTTAAACAACATCTGCATTCTGTCAAGAGGGGAACGGGAATACTGTATATTAACGAGATAGTTCGCGTTGATGCAACGGCACATTACATAATCTATGCTGACGACACAAGTTTATTCTTTTCAGGCAAATCGTGTGTTAATCTAGGTATCCGAGCGAATAGAACGTTGTCCGAGATTAATGCCTGGGCTCAAAAATTAATTGCCTAAAGCTAAACATTAATAAAACGAAGGCTATTCCACCCCCGACACACACATGTCGAGCGACCTTCCATTTTTTTAAAGAATACTGAAATTGAAGTGTTAAAGTGCTTTAAATCACTGGGCGTGTATTTCTCAGAAAACATGACATGGGATGATCATGTAAACTATATTGTTGGTAAGCTATCTAGGACAGATGGCATTATGCGCCGTTACTGCTACAATTTTCCTACACTTGTTAACATGCTCATATATAATTCTTTATTTTCCTCTTTATTAAATTATGCGCTTTCTGTATGGGCAACAACAACAGTCGGAAATATTAGCAAACTCACTATTTTGCAGAAAAGTGTTTTACGCCTCGCCTGTAAAGTTCCATATCGCTTCCACACAGCAGGTCTATTTAAGAAGTACCACATTATACAAGTTACATCGATGAACGATCACAGACTATGCCGCTTATATAAACTCAGTTTAATAAAAAATAATGATGTCATCCCTACCCTAGCACAGCTAGAGAAAAACATCTCTGCTTATAATGTGCGCCATCTTGAGGTGTGGTATGTTCCAAATTGTAGACCCAATCATGGAAATCAAATGTTAAAATTTAAATTGCCTACACTTCTGAATCACATGATAAAGGATGCTAACATTGACATATCAGATATATCACCAAAAGAGCTGCGTTTATTGTTTGTATAATGTTGTCATATGATTTTCTTGGTCTTCTTGCCAGCTTTATACTTACTTTTTTTTTACGATGCTGTCATATCCGACTGTGTTTCTTGCCGCACGCTTCTGTCCTACTCCGTGTGCTAGGGGGTCAGAGCTTTTCAAGCTGTTCACACAGCTTTTTCCTGTCCTCCTCGCAGCATCTTTTTGTTGTGGAATAAATTTCAAATTCAAATTTAAATTCAAGAAACGGAGAAACGTGAAACGGTCTGAATTCCCTCATGCTCTTTCGCGGAACGCGCAGAAGAATGCACTCTAAGAGCTGAGGGCACACAATGTGGCCATGAAGGAGCTTGTGTAGAAAAATTATATCTACTCTGACATGACGGCAGTTAAGAGAAGGAAGATTCAGTGGGGTACTCTTGGTGGAGCGAGAGGAGGAAGTTGAGCAAGGAAAGCGATATCGAAATATCCGTAAAATATTTTGCTGTACTCTGTCGACCTTGTTCTAGTTCGATATACAAGTGCCATTCCAAACAACCGACGCGTACTCCAAAAGCGGCAAGCATATGGACAGGTACATCTTTAGGAATGGAAGTGGAGTACGAAACTCTCTCGAAAGTCTGCAGACGAATCCGAGTGTCCGCATAGCCCGCTGAGCAATGCGTTTAGTATGAGAGGAAAAGCTGAGGGTGCGGTCAAAAAGTACACCAAGTTCATTAATTTCATCAACTCTGTCTAACAGCACAGAATTCACAGAATAATGGTGGAGAATGCTGTGCGTTTTACGAGTAAATGAGACAACCCTAGTTTTGGAAGAATTGAGGGTAAGTCGATTCTTCGCACACCAGTCAGAAAACGCAGATATGTCCGATTGCAACAACAAGCTATCTTGAAAAGAATATATGGCCTTGAATATTTTTATATCATCAGCATAAAGAAGAAATGACGAGTTCTTGATGACGGAGGAAACGTCGTTAATAAAAACGGAGAAGAGAAGCGGGGCTAATACAGAACCTTGAGGAATTCCACTGGTTTCAGGAAAAACGAAGGAAGTCTGTCCATTGACACTGACAAAGCAGAAGCGATCAAGGAGATAGTTACGTAGGAGGGCTACGATTGAGGCTTCGACACCAGAGAGTAGAAGCTTTTCAAGTAGTAATGAGTGAGTAACAACGTCGAAAGCTTTGCTCAAATCACAGTACACAGTGTCAACCTGACCTCTCTGAAGGACTGCTGCTGAGGCATAAGCCATAAACGTCACTAGGTTGATTGAAGTACAGCGACCCGATATGAAGACATGTTGATTCGGTATGATGACATGTTTGAGATGGAAGGAAAGTACACTGTGCAAAGCTAATTCGAAAAGCTTAGAGGTTGCACATAGAAGAGAAATCGGACGATAATTAGAAACATGAGATTTGTTTCCTGACTTTAGGACAGGAAAGACGCGTGCTATTTTTCACACGCGAGGAAAGGAGCATTTTTCAAACAGTTAATAAATATAGCAGTCAGTGCTGGTACAAAGATACAACTGAAGGCTTTTATTATGGTGGCTGGTATGCCATCAGGCCCAGGAGACAAAGATGGTCTCAGACGCTTAAGACTCGCAGTTATTAACTTCTCGTCAAAGAGAAATGAATTATATGGTGCACCAGATGGGAGGCTACGGAATCGCAGTGTGAAAGTTTGTATACGGAGGAAAAATGTTGGGCGAAGCTGTCGGCAATGTCCCGAAGTTCCGACCCCGAGAGTCAACTAACCTGATACTGGAATCCGATTTAATGGAACGTTTGCGAACGTATCGCCAGAACTGACTAGGACGATTAGTGGCACTCCTCTCGAAAGACTCAAGATAAGAGTCATGGTCCCGCTTGTATAAGCGTTTGCAAAGAGAACGCAAGCGGCGAAACTCATCTACCCAATTGTGAAACCCGGGGCGTTTCGCTTTACGATGGGCCCGTTCATTAAGTTTTAACGCTGTTCCCAGTTCTCTAGAAAACCAGAAAGGAAACTCCCTACGAGTAGGACCATGCAGAGGTATGTACTGATGCATACCATCAAGAACTACTTCAATGAAGCGACTGACTTGTCTGTCGGCATCACTAATGTCATTTCAAAGGGACCAGTCGATAGAAGAGAAGAAATTGAAGAGACCGACATAGTCACCACGTGTATACGCGAAACAGGGCGAATTCCCCGCCTGATCTGAATTAGTAGAGGGTGAGGCAGAGACAGAAGTAGTCACAAGAAGTGGAGGGTGAAATTTGTCACAGCGAGTAAGAGGTATGTCGGAACGCGAGACGCGAACATTTTCTAAATTCGATAGACAGATATCGAGAATATTACCACAGCAGTTTTTGATGAAATTGTGTTGCTGCAAAGAGTTAAAGGCCAGAAAATCAAGTAGCATGCTACATTTACTTATTTTATAATGATTATTGTGAGAAGAAGTAAATGAGTTCCAGTTTATACCTGGAGTATTAAAATCGCCTAAAATGTGAAGGTTGTGTTTACTATGACGAGTTATAACATGTTCGATTGAGAGCAGAACATTATCATAGGCTCGAGGAGGAAGACTCGGAGGAATGTAAGAAGCTGCAAGTAAAAGTTTTTCATGTCGATTTAAAGTGAGCTCAAGCCACACACATTCATCAACAGTTTCCAGATCGTAACGTCGAACACACTGCAGAGAACTGTCAATAGCGATAAGCCCTCCCCCTTCTCTTTGTTTGGGTCCTGTTTCAGGGGGTCGCTTCTAAAAACAGAGTAATTATGAGGAAAGAAATCACTGGAAGGGATATCGCTTGACAGCCAGGTTTCGGTAACTGCAACAGCGGTGTAACAACTGGCCAAAACGCTAAAAAAAATTTAGATCCCTTAGCCCGAAGACCTCGGGCGTTTTGATAACAGATGTCCAATTTAGGGGCCCTGCAATTTAGCGTTAGTTCGGAGGAATGCAGCATGTCTTCGTGAAGCTTCCCACAAAAGTCCTTGTAAATGCAGCCCATCGGCCACTCGAAGGCTCGTCAAGCTTACTGTAGGATTCTTCATCAACTTCAATATGGAAGGATGAGTAGGAGTCGTACCTTGTTTTCAGCTGCCGGTATGAAATGGGGGTAACATTGATTGACTTTAGATGGTTAGTAATGTATACCGGTGTTGTTTCGGGACTGAGCTTAGAGACGAAAATAGTTTTCTGACGCTTCTTCTGGTAATTGGCAACGTTCAGGACAGATGAGATTGATGCGCCAGGGATGGCTCGACTTCGGTGCTTCTTCATCGCACTAGGTGGGTTAACCGGACGGGGAGGAGCAGAGGCAGAAGATGGATAGGTAATATCGCCGGGAGTCATCCCTAGATAAAGAGCGGCGGAGTAGTCCACAGACGGCTGCTCCTTACGGGTAGGATTGCCCACGGAAACGACGAGAGGACGCTCAAACGCTCAAACTGAGAAGCAGCGCGCCGCACAAGCTCCTGGCGTAGGCCGCGAACATCGACACGTAGAGAGGCAATGACTTCGGCTTGTTGTACGAAAGCCCGCGAGTTCTCCCCACGAACCAAGATACTTTGTTGGGGAGTTGGTACTTACTCATTATTAATTTAAATAGCGCGAACACGAAAACAAAGGACAAGGTGAAAGAAAGCCACAGTACAAGCGCTGACTCACAACTATGCCTAAGCCCTTTACTCCAAGGCCCAGAAAAAACAAACATGAAGAAAACGAAACAATCACGTGAAACAACCCCTAGGTTCACCTGCTGCACAAAAAGTCACTCAAAAAAGACACCTCTTTGCTTGAAAGAGCAAATGAAGTCTTGCTGACACATTTATTGTCCGTTGCAATAAAATATGTTTCCACTATCTCTCTCGTCATCTTCTCTTTGTGGCGATACGAAATCCTATTCTTGTCAAACTTAGGAGTGCACTTCTTCTCCTTCTTCATTATTTCGCATGAATGGCAATGTGATACCAGAAACGTTTTGTCCCTTCCACTTTCCAAGTTGTTCCGCTGTTCCTGTAGTTTCTTATTAATACATCGTCCTGTTTGTACTATATAACAGGCTGCACAAGAGAGTGGAAGCCTGTACACAACACCTGTCTTGCATCCAACAAATGGGTTTCTATGTTTCACCCCACATTCCCCACATTCTTGCTTCTTCGCTTCTCTTTCCCTTTGAAGAGCCGGGCAAATCCTCTTCATCTTGAGCGGGGCGGTCAATGCGACGTCAACACCATACCTCTTGCCTACAATTTTGAGGCCATGTGAAATTCTGTGCACATACGGTACCACCGCAACCTTCCTCTTCCTCTCACCCATGCTGGACAGGGATTACAGTCTGTGTGTTCTTTTAAGGCTCTTCAGTACCCGGCAACTGGCCTCTATTAATAACCGACTCCCGATAACCGGCCTTTGCAATTCTTGTCACTTGTATTTCAAAACTCTTACCCATGCCGTGGTAACAAGATTTCTTCAACGCATTTAATAAGCATGTGTTGATCATCCCATTCTCTACTAATTTGGAGTGCCCCGAATTGGAGCTTAGCAAGGGCTTCAGCGATCTCGGGTTGTATTCCCAACAAACATGATTCTCACCGAATTGAATCAATAAATCTAAATACTGTAACCGATCGTCCACTGGTTCTTCAACAGTAAATTCCAGCCCAGATCCACTCTCAGTAAAAACATCCATAATGTTGATTGAATCTTTCACGGTCTGTGGATACTAAAAAGTCGTCCACATACTTGAAGATGAAATGATGTAGGCCCTCCAAGTTATCCTTCAGGTGTCTGTCCAGTGTCCACGTATATTAAGAAGATGTCACTCAAGACCGGTGCAACGCTCGACCCAATGCATACTCTAGCCTTCTGCGTATACAGCTTGTCCTTCCAGCCTATGAAGGTGGACTCCAGGTAGAACCTCAAAAGTTCAAGGAAACTTCCAACACTTACACTTGAGGCGTCAATGAAGTCACATTCATTATTGTCTTCAGTAATGAACGTTTGAACACGCTTAAGGAGGCAGTCATGGGGGAGGCTATAATACAAATCCTTGACATCGATCAAGGTTGACGACTGGGCACGTTGGTAAGGGTTCATACTTAACCAGCCAAAGGACAAGACACAGTAAAGAAGAGGACAGGACAAGGCTGGACTAGCAACTGAATGTTTATTGATCAGAAGAAAACAACGAAGACTCTTTCCGAAAAGCACGCGCACAACCCAACCGGTGGAATGGCAGGAAATTGGGAAAAAGGTGAAGAAGAAAATTCAAAGCCAATTCGAAGTCAAGACCTAACTAACGACATTTCTAATAGATCAAATTTCTTACAATGAAGGCTAACCGACGCCTTAGCCACACACTTGTCCTCGGCTTTAGCAATGTAAAATGCTTCATTATTAATGCGTGCGGTATATCGGTTGCTAGTTTCTTGGAGCTGTTATCTTTTACCTTAGTTCCACTTTCGCCTGTTGGCAAGGCAGCACGTACATCCAGAAGTCAGGGGTATGCATTGGATCGCAGGTCGCTCCTGTGCTCAGCGACATTTTTCTGTCTAAAGTTGACACCGCATTGAAGCCAGGTTTGGATGCCATCGGTATAGTAGCGTTTCGCTACGTTGATGACTACCTTATTTTCTTGGATAAGGATGGTTTCGACAGTTTGGCGCAAGATGTGTTACGAATGTTCAAAGATCAAGGTCAGGGCCTGTCTTTTACGTATGAGTTTCCTAAATATCACCATATACAATTTCTGGATTTGGACCTGTGCTTTGAAGACAATCACGTGTGTTGGAGCTACAGCCCCAGGTCAGGGAAGCCTCTGCTTAGCTTTGAATCGGACCACTCGAGGTTGGTAAAGGATGGGTTGGCGTCGCATGCATCAAGTTCGCATTACATAAATCTTGCCATCACTGTGCTGAAGATGCATTTTCACAACAAATTTCGAAGTTGTTGGCGGCAGGCTTTTCAACTCTCCATCTCGCTTGTCTGTCAGAACGTGTTTTAACACGGTCGAGGAAGAGCAAAACGGGGCAGGGTGATGTTGGTGTGGCGACGCGGTGAAAGAAGGTGGCTGCCATACCTTACCTCCACGGCGTTTCGCACCGACTTAAGAAACTGGCGGCAAGGTACGACGTTGACGTTGTATTTACAGCGAGAAACAAGATAGGAGGCTTGTGCGCCAGAGTTATAAAGGGGCTCGACAGTGTAGCTCGTGATAGTTTTCGTTGTGCAGTGTCACCTAAGAAAAAGTTCACCACCTGCAGAAAGAATGTGGTCTACCGCGTTCCGCTCAATTGTGGCCGGTGCTACTACGGGCAGACAGTTCAGTTCAGTTCACTCGTTCAGTCGTGTCCGACTCTTCGTGACCCTATGGACCATGTCACGCCACGCTTTCCGGTCTTTCACTATCTTCCTAACATCACATAACTTAATCTGCAGTGCCTCGAGGATGCCATCTAACTATCGCGTTCGCTGCCTACCCCTTCTCCAGCAACCCTCAACCTTTCCCAACATCAAATCTTTCTCCAGCGACTCCTCTCTTCTCATCAGATGACCAAAGTAGCTGAGCTTTAACTTTAGAATTTGGCCCTCCAATGAGCAGTCAGGGTTTATGGTCGACAATATCGACTGATTTGATTTTCTGGCAGTCCAAGGAGCTCTCAAGAGTCTTCGCCAGCACCACAATTCAAACGCGTCAATTCTTCGGCGGTCAACCTTTTTCACAGTCCAACTCTCGCATCCATACATAACTGGAAAGACCATAGCACGAGCTATACGGATTTTGGTTGGCAGACTAATGTCTCTGCTCTTTACTAGGCGGTCAAGGCTAACCATTGCTCTCTTTCCCAGAAGCAGGCGTCTCCTAATTTCATGGGTGCAGTCTCCTTCCGAGGTGATCTTGGAGCCCAAGAACAGAAAATCTGTCACAGCTTCCACTTCTTGTCCATTGATGCTCCAGGACTTGCTTAGGCAAGACGCCATGATCTTTGTCTTTTTAATGTTCAGTTTAAGCCCAAACTTCTCACTCTCTTCTTGTACGCGCATCAGAAGTCTCTTGAGTTCCACTTCACTTTCTGCCATTAAAGTGATATCATCCGCATATCTAAGGTTGTTGATACGTTTTCCAGCAATCTTCACTCCAGCTGAAGACTCGTCCGGACCGGCCTTCCTCATGATGCACTCTGCATATAGGTAAAATAGGCAGGGCGACAGTATGCAACCTTGCCTCACTCCTTTCTCAATCGGAAACCGATCCGTAAGACCATGCCCAGTTCTGACTGTGGCCTCTTGCCCTTCATACAGGTTCCTGAGGAGACAGATGAGGTGAATTGGAACTCCCATATCTTGGAGAGCTTGCCACAATCTGCGGTGATCCACGCAGTCAAACGCTTTCGCATAATCAATAAAGCAGAAGTAGATGGGTTTCTGGAACTCTCTTGCTTTTTCCCTGATCCAGCGAAGGTTGGCAATTTGGTCTCTAGTTCCTCTGCCCTTGCGAAACCCAGCTTGCACGTCCGGAAGCTCCCGATCCACATACTGCTGCAGCCTTAGACATCTGCAGACAGGCAGATGTCTAAATGTGTGCCTGACGGAGCACTCTAATTCTCTGGGAGGGAAGGCGAGTTCTAATCTGGCGCTACATGTGCAATCCCGAGAGTGTAAGTCGGAGCATGACCCGTCCCTTTGTGCACCTGATTTCAATAATACCGGTGTAGTTTACAGCAATGGTAATCAACTCTTCAGAGAGTTGGTTGAAGCATTTTACATTGCTAAAGCCGAGGACAAGTATGTGGCTAAGGCATCGGTTAGCCTTCATTGTAAGGAATTTGATCTATTAGAAAAGTCGTTAGTTAGGCCTTGACTTTGAATTGGCTTTGAATTTTCTTCTTCATCTTCTTCCCAATTTCCTGCCATTCCGCCGGTTGGGTTGTGTGCGTGCTTTTCGGAGTCTTCGTTGTTTTGTTCTGATCAATAAACATTCAGTTGCTAATCCAGCCTTGTCCTGTCCTCTTCTTTCCTGTGTCTCGTCATTTGGCTGGGTAAGTATGAACCTTGACATCCATGCTGAAGCCAACACATTTTCTCGGGTTGTGTTCTTTGAGGAATCAACAAGGGCATCAGAGTTGGGTATTACATTTGGAAGTATTCTGTTCGGCAAAAACCCATGGACGAGATGTTCCGTTCAGAGCCATCATATCTGAGAAGAGCACGTGGCAGCACCTAGTCTCAAAATATTTGCAGAAACACCTTTCCTCGTTGACTTTAACACACCCCCTAAGGATACCCAACTCTGAAGCCCATGTCGTCAGTTGAACAGTTTTCCAGCTCCAGGTTTTCCGCCACGTTTTGTAGCCTGTCACGCAGATTTTCATTTGGAGTGACTGGCATTCCATATATCTTAAGATTAGCTTTTCGGCTGTATTGCTCAGCATCATTTTGTTCTTTGAGCATGCTGTGTACTCTGTTTGTCTACAATATCCCGCAAGGCCTGTATTTCTTTGTCACGAGCGCATTCTGATTCCTGGCTAGTTTTTAACTGCTCTTTCAATGTGTCGTATTCTTTCGACAAGAAAGCAGCCGATTCTTCCAGGTCTCCTACAGTTTTCGCTAGGTTAAGGATTTCTGCTTTCAGGAGTAGCAAAAAGTCTACCTTCACCACTAGTGCTGGCAGCGCTTCAACATTTCTTTTTATTTCCTTAACCTCATCTGTCAAGAATGATAATGCTTGCGCGCTTTCGTTTGCGCCTTCAGTATCAAATTACGATGAATTACCACCGCGCTTTTTTGCAGTCCTGCAAGTTTTACAGATCCATGCATCGCGTTCGGCCTGGCCCATTGTGGTAAAAGTATTGGGTGCTATTCCCGAGCAGCCCTGCCCCAGGTGATATCAGTGCTCGCAATGAGAACACGTCATTATACGCCCATCTGTTGGTAGGTCTTTTTGACAGGCTATTCAATTATTCATCATGTATAACAATGTATGACAAAAATTACAAAAGTGAGCAGTCAGAGGCAAAATTAAAAAAAAAAAAGAAATGACAAAAGCGAACAGAGGAACTACCTTTGCAATGTACAAGATATCAGTGATGTGCCCAGCGCATCACCGCCGACTGCAGAATTGCCCGGGAAGGCGGTTCCTTTTATCTTGAAACGCTGATTCGGCGTTGCTTGAGCTGGTCTGGGCGGAATTCTTAATTGGCGGCAGCTAGTAGCTCGTAATCCTGGGAATCTTGCACTGTCCGTTGAGGTGGATGTAGCAGGCTGAGTCCATTCAGGTCCTGTGAAATGTACAAGGTAGCAGTGATGTGCCCAGCGCATCGCCGCCGAATAATAATAATAATAATAATAATAATAATA
>JAJIZL010030940.1:81060-111438 GCA_023969395.1 Amblyomma maculatum
GAATATCCCAAAGTTCCCAATCAACCAACCAACCAGTCAACGAGACGGACCAATGGACGTCGTTCGCGGTACGTACGTCATTACTGGGGCCCGTCGGGCCAGCGCAGGAAACTGGGAAGCTGGCTTCCCAAAGGAGAGCATGAGAGAGCTTTGAATTGTATTTTCGATGCTTTGCGGCGCGCGTGTCACTGTAGCATTTTGCACAAACTATCTCCGGTACCTGATCGAAACACTGGGCTCCTTTGCTTAAAAGGGCCTTCCCTGGACAGTGGCCCTTTAAATGGTGTCTTTAGAAAGACGAAGCTTATTTAAGACGGCTCGTGTTCGGAACGTCGAACGCTTCGGGTTCATGTTCACCAGAGTGGCTTCCCAGAACGGCCTCAGCAACCACTTGGGGCATTTTTCCTCGTAACACAATCTTAAGCCGCAAAAAACAGTGGCACGGATTTTACACAACGCAAAATTGACGGAATGTGTACATCTTAAAGCAGGAACAGTGCCAGCGCATCCCTGTATTTCCCTAATTTCTCTACTTAGACACCTGGCGTCCTTGTGTCTTAACCAAGACAGCACTAGAGTCGTAATCGTACAAGCGACTTATTCAAGTCAGGACTGAAGCCCAGTCTTGACTCCAGTCTTAAGCCGCCATGCTAGTGGCCTATTCTTTAGACTCCAGTGAAGTCTGGACTTAGCTAAGACAGTCTTAAGATTGTTTTGTGCAAGCGGGCCCAGCTTTTTTTTTTCGGCATGGTATTTATTACACACTTTCAAATTCAGCATACAGTTATATACATTATTTACAGAGTAATCAGCCTGTAGGCGAAAAGTCCAATTAGAACATACAACACAACACCACACAACTAGAATACGACTTAGCACAACTTCACTAAAACGGTGGCAAGGAAAGGCCACACATCAACAATGGCAGCCAGTCCGGTTGATAGTCACTATCTTCGTAAGTGTCTCTAAGCTGGTGTACCATCTGGCCGAAATGAGTAGCAGGGGAGACTAGAGGTTCAGCATTCCGATCCAACATACGCGTTTTCCACAGGCTGTGCAGTCCAAGGAGGAAAATCATGCCAAAGGGTTCGGGGTCATGTTCGGTGGTTATCAAGTAACGCACACTATGGGAATTCAAAATAAAAATAATATTGCGTCTTTGCAGGCAATAAAACAGTGTTCGATGGTTTCAGGTGTGTAACATAACCGGCAATTAACAGAAGAAACGAAAATATTTTTTTTCTGAAGCCACACTTTAACCGGCAAAACCTCGGCATGAAGTTTAAAGAAAAACGTTTTAGTAGAAGGCGAGATCGGCGTTTTGCGCATCCTTTTTAACACATCATGCCTCATATAGTTAGAATAGAGTGAAAAATATAAGGGAGGCCGGAACAACATAGATATCAAATCTTGGTATAAATGTTTCCATGAAACAGAGAATAAGCACTCATAAGAGAAGCGAACTGCCAGAAAACACACTGAATCGCAAACTACTTTCATAAAACCAAATAATAAGGGCCGATCGGTAAAATTGGAAGAGACCACTAAGTTTGGAAGAATGTTCACTAAGTTAGTTTGTAGGGATGCTCTGGTAACTGGATGAGACCTATTACGGAAAAAGAAGAAACGAGCAACTAGCTGTCTGACATAGAGATGTGTCAAACTTAGTCCGCCAGCAGAAACAGGCCTGAATAAGTTATCGCGCCGCATAGGCTCAAAACTGGACGACCATATGAACGTCGCAAACGTTCTGTGAAAACTGTGGATGTAGTTCCTCGCGCAATGGAGTACCTGTAAAACATAATAAAGTTTTGTAGCCAGAAACATGTTATATGCCTGTACTCGTCCAAAAATTGATAGGCGGTGCGGAACAAAAGTCCGAGCATAGCTTTTGAGTGCCGTGACCCGCTCTTTCAAGTAACGCCCACTAAACTTGAATGCATGGAGGGGAACTCCAAGGTATTTAGGGGGAACACGAGACCATTCAATTCCAGCATAATGAGTGGCATTGCTCCCCATGAACCGAACCACAGACCCGAACTTTTAGACTTATTCATTTGGGCGCCAGATACAATGCCAAACTACTCAATGGTGGTTATAATTTGGTCGATGCTGGGTTTGTCTGTGCAGAAAAACGCCAAATTGTCAGCGTACGCAAGCACTTTGACTTCATTACTGGAGGCAATATAATCACGGATACTGTGATTTTGCAGTACACTCAAACAAAGTGGCTTTAGGTAGAGGGCAAAGAGGAGCGGTGATATGGGACAGCCCTGCTTCACGGATGATCGAATTGGCACAGGCTCTGAGAGGTGACCATTAACAATCAAGCGAGTGGAACAGTTGTCGTAACAAAGTTGCACCCCTTTCAGTACAGTTGATCCAACATTTGCACGCTCGAGAAGAGAAAATAGAAACGAATGCTGGACACGATCAAATGCCTTCGCAAGGTCAATCTGGAGTAGAGCAAGCTGCTCATAAGAGCCAGAGCAAGATTCGAGAATTGTACGTGCAATATGTATGTTATTTTGTATGGAGCGTCCCCTCAAGCCACACGTCTGGTGAGGGCCAATGAGAACCGTCATGGCATATTCTACACGATTTGATAGTACTTTCGCAAAAATTTTGTAGTCCACATTTGCCAACGTGATTGGCCTGTAGCCATCTACTGAGAGCAATTTTTCTTTATCCGTACTCTTTGGAATTAAGACTGTGTGATTCCTAGTGAAGGACTGAGGAAGGACCCCCACGTCAAAACTTAAAGAGAAGATCTGCAGCAGGACAGGAGTCAGCAAAGGTTTAAAAGTTTTGTAAAACTCGCACGATATGCCATCAGGGCCAGGTGTTTTAGAGAGGGGTAATTGGCCAATTGCGTGTTCTATTTCTTCCAACGTGAAAGGACTATTGATAAGAGCACAGTCTTCATCTGATAAAGGCGTTATAAGAGCTTTAAAGTTAGCTGGTAGATCCGAATTAGAAGTAGCAGAAGCGTCACTGAAAAGTGTCGTGTAATAGCTCACAAACACAGAGATGATGTCACACGTTTTCGTTACTAGGGTGCCATTGGACTTCATTCCCGGTATCAATTTGGCAGTAGCATTAGGGCGCTCATCAAGTAGAGCTTATCGCGTAGGGGTTTCAGAGTTCAAAGCACGATTTGTACGAGATTGAACTCGGGCAGCCCTGTATATTTCAGCGTCCGGTTTTTGTAGGTCACACTTTACCCTAGTAATTTCGTCTAAATATACTCCAGCTGCCTCACCTTCTAATTCATAGAGGTTATACAAACTCTTATGCAATGTCCTCTCTTGAAATTTCCTGTAAAATGACCTAACAGACCCAATTTCAATAGCTATCGCTCGCACCTCCTGTTTAAACAGCTCCCAAGCAGCAAATATTGGCATGGCACATGTCAAACACACTTGTAGCTGGGAGCGTATCCGAAAGGCAAACTCCTGATCATTTACAAGTGAAGAATGGGAGCTTCCAAAGAATGGGAGCTTCCAAAGCTCCCATTGCGGCATAAATGTTGAACAGTAAGTTCTCCCGAGCCGAGCAACCACCATACAATGATCTGAAAAGGAAACCGGTAGAGTTTCACACAACAAATCACGGGAAATCAGCGTGGAAAAAACTTAAATCCTGTCTAGGTGCGCGTGGGACCTCCCCTGGGTATGCGTGAATAGTGTAGTTGCACGACATGAGGCCCATGTATCAATGAGTCCTGAGTCATCTATAACGCGCGACAACACTTCACCACTTGTGTCTCTGTGTACACTAGGCCCAGCACGATCGTTCAGGTAACATACACAATTAGAGTCTCCCATTAGCACAACATTCTTATCGCAATCTAGGAGGTTAGCCATGGCTTCAAACATATCAACACGCTCAGCTGCACTATTAAACGCATAAATATTGATAAGTCTCCACGGCTTCCCGTGGAGCAAAAAATCACAGCTTATTAGCCGCCCTTCAGAGTCAGTATATTAAGATAACGCAGAATAAGGGAGAGCTTTTCGCGGAAACAAGAAGCAACCCGCCGAAAAACCAATAGCATGCGTCACAATAACATTATAATCAGACAAAAAGGGTCCTAGTGCCCTCTCTGTATCCTGCTCACTCTCAATCTTCGTTTCCTGGCCGGCGACAAAATCAAGCCGCCTGTTGCTGAAAAGTCGACGAAGTTGCACCTGCTTCTGATGAGATCTAAGGCCTCTCACATTCAGCGTTGCAAACACTAGCTCCTCAGGGGTCGCCATGGTGACCACACAAGTGCCAACTAGGCTTGCATTTGTCTCTCCGGAGACGGCGACGTCGCCTCCGGACCTACACCACGACTGCGGGAACGCGAACGTTGGCACTTCCCCTTGTGTTTCGACGTGCGCCGGCGGCGGCGATGCTTCACGCTTACCAGATCATCTTCACTCGAGGCAGATGCGCATTTTCCCCGGCAATTATGAAGATGCTCTTCAAGAGGAGGGACAGCCTCAGCTGCAGGTAGAGTGGCCTGACCTGCAAGCTCTTCCTCGGCATTGACCTCAGTGGCTGGAGTAACCGGGGCGGTATCTTTGGCAGGATTAGAACAGGTGGCAGGCTGCATATCATATGCCGGATTCGGCGTTTCATATCGAAGCAGCGTCTCACTTTTCTTGAAGTCACCTAGAGGAACAACCGTTGTATTAGCTGTGGTAGCCGTGTCCACAGTAGCAACTGAAAGGACACCAGCCGCGTCAAGCACTTCTGTGGCGTCCATAATATGCTCTTGTAGAGCGTCGTCCGGTGGCCGCACACGATGCCGCAGCTTGTCCGCATAGTAACGACGCACTCTTCTGCGGTGTGACCGAAGCGTCGGCAGTCGTCACAACGCGGCGTACGGCAGTGCCTACGAATGTGGAAACACGGTTGCATCGGAAGCATAGCGGTGGCCTGCCTGGTATTAAAACAAGGCTCTGTATACCACAAATAGTCAGTACATGTGGGACGTCGCCAACGCCGACTGCTTCAGCGAGAGACACAACAACAACCTTGTTCAGCGTCCTGAAATCTACTATTTCTGCCACTTTCCAATTTTCTGTCGAAATCGAAGTCACCTTCCAGTAGGCCTGTAGTGCCTCACGTATGAAGGCGTCTTCCAAGCGTTCGGGAAGCCACAGAAGCTTCAGTTTCACCACTTTTGGTTCTGAGTCCACGACGACACAACGGCGGCCCTTCACAACGAGATCACCGCAAGCCACCAATTTCTCTTTCGATTGGGCCGATTTGCAGGTGACCATCCATACATGGGACATTTGAAATTGGCCAATTGAACTAATTTCCTTGAGGTCCACAACATTCCGAAGGGAGTCTCTGAAGTCTTGTGCCCGGTACGGGCGTCCGGCAAGGCCCGCGTGCAAGAAAACGGAATCAGCGACCAGCTCACCAGTTGGGAGACGTGGCAAAACAATCCGGTATTCATTACTGCTTGCATTAGCCTGAGCAGTACCTCGGCCAGAGGCCGATTGAAGCCTTTGAGTGGAGAACATCGAGAAACGCAACCGCTTGGAACAGCGTCTTCAGCGCCACTCGACCACGCTTGAAATGGACAAAGGCGCGTCTATTGATTGCTGTGTTGTCTCAGAAATGTCCCTTAGAGAAGTGTATTGTGGTTATAATAATAATTATGAGCATGTAAATTACAGAATTACAGAACACGCAGTTAAGCGAGGGGCAAATTACTTTTCCGCTGTACTTGCTCTTCGTTTCGCGTGCACGTAGCGCCATCATGCGTGTGGCGCACAGAATAAGATAGACAGGGCATGGCCTCCGAGATCTTCATCGCGCCGGCTCGGATCGGCAATGATGTTGCCGACGAACTACGACTGCAGCTTGAGGCCCGCGCGTTTCGGCAAGGTGGCTGGCAGCGCTTCTACGTCCCAGAATCACGTTTCTGAACAAGTAATTACCAAACAGCCATGCATTGGACAAGTTAACGAGTGTTGTATAATGGGAACTACGTCTTTGTGTCACTCAAAAGCGCGACAAGCAAATGAGTAGACGGTGCGAACGGGAAGCGATAACGTTATCGCGTTCCATTCTTAAAGGCGAAGCTTAAGCGTCCTCCAATTTTTTACACCTTCAGATGCAGTGACCAGACCCCGAGATTAGCAGTAGTACGTGGCTCTTTATTGTTGAATAAAACAAAAAGGGGAGTACAAAGACGTTCGCGAGCCCAGGTATCTGCTATCGAATAAACAGAAGCACTTGAACTGGGGCGGCGGAACAAAGGGATACCGGGGACAAGACAAGAATTGCACATGCATGTGAGGGACAGGAAGAAAGGACATGAATGATGGAAAATAAAAATAATCTTATATTAAACTATGTTCAGAAAACAGTAGGTTTTTGAGGTCTGTCTACGATTGTCTTTGTCAACTGACGCACTCGGCATTGCGGGCGCGCCTTCACAGTTGTCGATGCGCCGGTATCAGTAGGGGTGACATCCGGCTCCTGTATGTCCGCCATTCAGATGAATCGTGGTCGGGGAGATAGCTGCATGTTCGACAGGGACAAAAACTCAGAATACGGACCCTGGCGCCACATGATGGTCGTCGGTTAGCGATGCTGATGGTCTAATGATGCGCCACAAGTAATAGGTAGTAGAAATTGGTAGTCGTTTGGGTGCCCTCACTCCTCTTGCTCTTTATGCCACTTCGGCATGAATGTTTGTGCAGTTAGAAGGGATGTTTGTGAAAGATGCACGAAGTATAGGCTCTGCGAGGCGCTCTGTTATTCTGAGTTGCCGTTGGATCACAGAGAAACATCTTTTTCTATAGCTGGGCATCCCCCAGATGTACGACCCAAACCGAAAGTGGGCGGACGCCTCTTGCTGCAGGTTTCCAGTATGCGGTGAGGGTTTTATGGCAGCACACTGAGTGTGGCATCCTCCACAACATACTCAGGCTTCACAGCTGGGGTAGTTCCTGATACGCGCGACATCAACTGTGGCCAGGTTGAGACTCAAACTTATGTCCTTGAGGACTACGTCGTATCTCCGACATTCCGTTCATAAAGAGTAACCTAGAGAATCAGCTGTTTGCTCTTGGGAGCAAAGCTTCCTCTGGAGGCGGTTGATGTGGCCCATCCACCTCAGAAAGGGCTCCTTGGCACCATGTACATCGTTTTGATAAGTGCATTTGTCGTTGTAGCGATGAACTAGTTTCTTGTCTTTAAAGTTGCGTGCCTGCAGCTCGTCTATGTATATGTGTGAGCCTAAAGGACCACTGAATGCTTGGAAATAAATATGTCCGGTGGTCTCAGTGCTCGCGGAAGTCCTGTGCACTTGCACTATTCCCCCACTTTTCAAGAAGTTTCTCAAGAACCAATTGATGATGCTTGAAATTGAAGACCCGTATCAGACAAAAAAGTTCCTTTGACGTAGTTAAATTTCTGAGAACTCGAAGTGGTGGGTTAATTGCCTATTTTATTGACATGAAAGATTTGCATTATTCTGTCCCAAAAGACAAGTTACTTTTATGCGTAGAACAGTCTATTGACCGTCATGACTCCACACTTTCCAAAACGCCTCAGGAGCGTCGGTGCAAAGGTTCCTTGAACTGCTAACGATGTACCTCTCTTCGACGTTTTGCTCCTGGAATGAAACCGTGTACCTTCAAAAAGCAAAAACAAAAAAGACGGTAGTTACTATAGGCTCTTGCATTGCACCAATTTTAAGCGATATGTTTCTGGCATCATTGAACAGAGAGCTCAGATTCTGAAAGGTTTCTCTTTGGTCAAAAGTTTTCGTTCAGTAGACGACTATTTGGTTTTGACGAGTGTGCGCAGACAAAACTTTCACGCCAGTGTACAAAAAATCTTAAAATGCTTTAGTATGGCCTTATCTCCCATAACCATAATTCATGACATGCCAAAAGATCTGCCTATTCAATTTCTGGACAAAAAACTGCACCTCCAAGCACGTCATACCTTCTGGTCCTATGAACCACGGAGCGAAAAATCAGTCCTTCCGTTCCATTCTGCTGATTCAAAACAGGGAAGCTTGCCATCGCTACCTATGCCTCTCGAACGCGTTCAAAAAATCTTGTACACTTTGTACGGCGTCTAGGTTTCCTAAACAGTGCAAGAGGCTAAAGAGCCCGCCTTATCTTCTGGTATCCGTCGCTGAGAAGTTGCTGAAGCATACAGTATCAATTCGGAAAGGCCGGACCTAGTGAGCCTATTCCAAAGAATAAAAAGAAAAACCAACACAAAATGACTGGTATTCCATATTGCGACACCCTATCCCACAATCTAAAGAGGACAATGAGCCAAGCGAATGTACAGGTGGTGTTCTCCGCTCCTGACAAGTTATCAAACTTGTGTAATCGCGTAAACCCTTGTGCTAAAAAAGCTATAAACTAGGAAAAGAAGCATAATGACCGATATGTCACCTGTGAAAAGAATGTAATCAATTCGAATCTATCGAAATGCGGCCGGAAATATACAGGGCAGACAGGATGATGCCTTAATGACAGGTTGCGCGAACATGTCCGGAATGGTGTGAAAAGGCATCTTGCTGGTCACATCAACGAAAAAGATGGAAAGAACTAAGAACCCTAGTTGTTATCAGGATTTTAAAAGGTCTCTCGTCATTGATTGCCACAAAGATCAGCTTACAAGGGAAATTATAAAGGCCTGCAATCCTCCTCATCATCATCATCAGCCTGACTATGCCCACTGCAGGGCGAAGGCCTCTCCCATATTTCTCCACTTAACCCGGTTCTGTGCTAGCTGCATCCACTTGACCCCTGCGAACTTCTTAATCTCATCCACCCACCTAACTTTCTGCCGCCCCCTGCTACGCTTTCCTTCCCTTGGAATCCAGTTTGTTACCCTAAGCGACCATCGGCTATCCTTTCTTCGCACTACATGTCCTGCCCATGTCCATTTCTTCTTCTTAATTTCCACTAGAATGTCGGTAACTTGAGTTATTTCTCTGACCCACTCTGCACGCTTCCTATCTCTTAATGTTACCCCTACCATTTTCCGTTCCATCGCCCTTTGGGTTGTCCTCAACTTAAGTAGAACTCTCTTAGTTAGCCTCCACGTTTCAGCGCCATAGGCCTGCAATATCTCCTTGCAAAAAGAAGATACGTGCGTCAGTGCCGCCTCAGTGTTTTTATCTGACAAAGAAATGCAATTACTGCCTGCTAATCTGTGAACCTTGTTCGACTATAGTGCTGTTTGATTGCTTCCTGTATTCCAATGATTTTATATCTCCCCCTCTTCATGTTTAAGAAAGTGATTATATTGCCTGGTTCTTTGCAATAAAAGGTAAGTTGTAAGTTAGCGCCCGTTTCGCTATGTCCTTGTCTGTTTAGCGCTATTTGGGAGGTGGAACTTTGGAAAATAATGCTCTGGAAGTAATGCACATTTTCTTCCTCAAAAGACGGTGATAGAAAAAACGGATGAATGCATGGTAAATACCCTTCATTGCTCATATTTTATGTGACATGTCCAAATACGTTCACGTGACTTAAGAAACAATCTGCTAACATGTTCTTAGCTCAAGAAACGCCAAAATTAATTCTATGAGCAAAAGAAAACAACTTACCAAAAAAAAAAAGAGACGACGCTTTAAAAACGCATTGAGTTAGGCGGCACCGGCAGTACATGACTGGTGCAACACCAACGTCTAAATATTGAAGTTTTCGTCTTCTAGGAAACGGCTCGGCGAGAAATAGTCTCGACCGACGAGTTACAAATCCGCAGCTTGTGTAAAAAGCACCGGTTTATTCCGGGGCAACCAAAAGGCACTTTGGAACGACAAAACATCGGCAGACACTGCGGACCGAAGCATACAATCGAGGCATGCGGCAGCGCTATGCAATGGTTACAAAAGGAAGAGGAACTGTGCTCGTACACGACGCGGTAAGGCAAAACAAACTAGGACGCGAATATGGAAATGTGGTATGGCAGAATGGCTCCTAGCGGCACCAGAGACATGATTCACGCGTGGCAACAACTTACGCAAACAGCGTAATACTTCTTCGGAGGCATTGCTTCCGTCTTAATTCTTGTAGCGCTCCGCCCCTTCGTCTATATTCACCCGGGATGCATCGGACCGCGGCCCAGCCGCGCTGTCCTGCCATCCCCCAACTTGGCTTTCTGCTGTCCTTAGGCTCGCTTTCGAGCCGAGCAAATTTCGCGCTCGGCAATCTAGTCATCACATGCGCAGTTGCGCTACCTCCGCGCGCACCATGGCGAAGTAGCTGGAGCGCGCGTAGTTGAAAATCCATGTGGCTCACTCTCAAGCCGAGCACATGTCACGCCTCGCGATAAAGTCTGCACATGCACAGTTGCGCTACCTGCGCGCGCATCAAGACGGAATGGAAGGAGCGTGCGCAGTTCAAACGGCCACGAGGGGCTCGGGAGCCCCACAATCAAGGGACTTTAACAATACCAAACGGGAGAACGGGACGCATGGATGCAATCCGGTGGACGTATGATGAGCTGTACCTATGAGGTGAAGTGCAAGCACACATCGCTATGCCGCCTGGCGGGTGGTCAGACCCTTACTTACTCGGCTGCAAAACGGCTCGAGTGTCCGCTCTTTACGTAAATATGTTTATGAGGCTGCTGTTGATGATGATGGTTACATGAAAAAATAATGTTGCTTGCTTTCTTTGAAAGCGAAGTACAAAATCAGGTCCATGCAACCAGGTCTTACAACGCCGCGTCTTTTCTGTGGCACAGCGGCTTGGCCGCCCTCTGCCGTGGCCTGGTGCTGCCCACCCGACGTCCCCCGCAGCCCTCCGACGTGGCGGCTGGCTTCGCCGGAGACGCGCTGCTCTCGGCGGCTTCCTCTGCGCAGCAGTGTCGCCTGGTGGACGCCGTTGTCAGAGCGTTCAGGTAGGGGCTTACTCTTGCGTGGGACATCATGCAGAGGTACCCACGCAGTCTAGTAGAAATAACACTTGCCTGTGTCTGTAGCTCGCTCTTTTATTTTGTTTTTCACCTTTTGGTGCCTTCTTTCGCGACGCGATGTAGTTGCACGAAATGTAGCGCAAGTGCCCTATCGGAGAACAGCGGTTACAGTTTTCTTCCCATAGTAAATGCGTCTCTCATACAGGCGTCAAAAGCAGTCGTTTCGCAGCGAACTGACATTTCAGACTCTAAGTAAAACGACAGTGCTCTTCAGATAAATGTCATGGACAGACTGACTGCTTTGAAATTTTGTTCTCCATTAGTTTAATTCTCGCGTCACCTGCAGCAACCTCGAACATGCTTGCTATTCTGCTAAAAATAGGAACCACATCATTAGAGCAACAACATTAGTCTATTAATTTTATTACTCATACAGGACGCCGCAGGTTGGCGGAAAAAGCTGCCACATTTCAGTTTGACCAGGCCGCAAACCCGCACACTGGCAACTTCACGTAGCAGTCACCCAATTACACAATGCATCTCTGCATAAGCGCTAAGAAACCGTAATCAGCACTCACTGAAATTCATGCACACAAAAAGATGAAACTCATTCCACATTTATGTTTTACAAAGATGCATTGTACCGGCATTCATAATTCAAGTCATTGTTAACTCATAAACCACCACAAACCACTGCACAAGCAATTACCGCCGGAAGCGGAGATAACTAATGAAACTGCAGCTAAATAATAAATGAACGATAATATTCATTCTTCCTTTTTTTTTTCTTTAAGCGTTAAAGTAGCTCTGAAGGTTCATGACAAGAATGAATGGCAAGTAAGGGATGATGACAAAAGAAAAGGAACGACCAGACGCATGAGCGCTGATTACAAGTTTTATTCCGATCTTCCAGCCGGCAGAAAAGACACGGACAACATCACGTATGCGCGGCAATCGAAACAATAAGGCGCTGACGGAGGTATTAAAGGTCCTTTTCGTTGAGAGCGATCGACAGCTCTGATACGCAAGAATCACCTGAACGATTTATCATCTATACTTCAATAATTTCGCTAATCAATTTTACATATGTTTTTGGATACTACGGGGTCTTGGTATTCTGGGTGACGCATGTAAATTTGACATTTCACCTTCATCTACGCTTTCATCTTCAGGCTTGCATTTTCTGCCGTGGGCGTCCAGAAAACAACCCCGGTTTTCAGATATGTTGTTATTGGGATTCATTTCTAAAAACATCGGGCGCTTTCTTCGAAAGTGGCCTCCACCGCCAGCGCAGTCTGCGAAGCCCGTGCCACTCTCTTCATTCGCAACAAGATTTTTTTGTGCGGCCACGGCAACAGCTCATTTCATTTATTCAAGTTACGATGGATAGCAGCACAATGGTCGCACGCGGATGTAATGGCCACGTGATATTTTATTTTGCAGGCTTTCTTTGGAGCTCGGAAAAAGCGTTCACGGGAGAGTTTCTTTATTGCAAATAAATAGAAAGGAGGTTTCATATCGGGCTCTCCAATTTTGCAATTCACATATATTGTCTAAGTCAGTATCTCAGTTCAGTTCAGTCGTTCAGTCGTGTCCGACTCTTCGTGACCTTATGGACCATATCACGCCACGCTTTCCGGTCTCTCACTATCTTCCTAACATCCCATAACTTCATCTGCAGCGCCTCGAGGATGCCATCTAACCATCGCGTTCGCTGCCTGCTCCTTCTCCGGCGACACTCAACCTTTCCCAACATCAAATCTTTCTCCAGCGACTCCTCTCTTCTCATCAGATGACCAAAGTAGCTGAGCTTTAACTTTAAAATTTGACCCTCCAATGAGCAGTCAGGGTTTATGGTCGACAATATCGACTGATTTGATCTTCTGGCAGTCCAAGGAACTCTCAAGACTCTCTGCCAGCACCACAATTAAAACGCGTCAATTCTTCGGCGGTCAGCCTTCTTCACAGTCCAACTCTCGCATCCATACATCACAACTGGAAAGACCATAGCACGAGTTATATGGATCTTGGTTGCCAGACTAATGTCTCTGCTCTTTACTAGACGGTCAAGGCTAACCAGGGCTCCCTTTCCCAGAAGCAGGCGTCTCCTAATTTCAAGGCTGCAGTCTCCTTCCGGGATAATCTTGGAGCCCAAGAAGAGAAAATATGTCACAGCTTCCACTTCTTGTCCCTTGATGCTCCAGGACTTGATAGGGCAAGACACCATGATCTTTGTCTTTTTAATGTTCAGCTTAAGCCCAAACTTCTCACCTTCTTCTTGTACGCGCATCAGAAGTCTCTTGAGTTCCACTTCACTTTCTGCCATTAAAGTGGTATCATCCGCATATCTAAGGTTGTTGATACGTTTTCCAGCAATCTTCACTCCAGCTGAAGATTCATCCAGACCGGCCTTCCTCATGATGCACTCCGCATATAGGTTAAATAGGCAGGGCGACAGTATGCAGCCGGGTTAGCAGTGGTTACGGCGCTCGATTACTGTTTCCAAAGACGCAGGATCGAATCTCGGCCTCAGCAGCCGCTTTTCGACGGAGGCGAAAAGCAAGGCGCCCGTGTGCTGTGCGATGTCAGTGCACGTTAAAGAACCCTAGGTGGTCGAAATTTCCAGAATCCTCCACTACGGCGTCTCTCATAGCCTGAGTTGCTTTGGGACGTTAAACCCCACCAACCCACCAAACCAACCAATATGCAGCCTTGTCTCACACCTTTCTCATTCGGAAATCAATCAGTAAGACCATGCCCAGTTCTGACTGTGGTCTCTTGCCCCTCATACAGGTTCCTGAAGAGACAGATAAGGTGAATTGGAACTCCCATCTCTTTGAGAGCTGGCCGCAATCTGCTGTGATCCACGCAGTCAAACGCTTTCGCATAATCAATAAAGCAGAAGTAGATGGGTTTCTGGAACTCTCGCATTTTCCATGATCCAGCGAAGGTTGGCAATCTGGTCTCTAGTTCCTCTGCCCTTGCGAAATCCAGTTTGCACGTTCGGAAGCTCCCGATCCACATACTGGTGCAGCCTACCTTGGAGGATTTTCAACATCACCTTGCTAGCATGCGAAATAAGCGCGATTGTGCGGTAGTTGGAACAATCTTTGGCACTGCCTTTCTTTGGAGTGGGGATGTAAACTGACCTTCTCCAATCCTCTGGCCAACGCAGGGTTGTCCAAATTCACTGACATAATGCATACAGAACGTTGACTGCGTCGTCATGGTTGAGGTTTTGAAGCAACTCAGCTGGAATGCCATCAATTCCTCTAGCTTTGTTCTTAACAAGGCTGGCGGCCCATTCAACCTCACTCTTCAGGATGCCCGGCTCGAGATCAGTAATCACAACCGTCTTTTGTTGGGTTTGCACATCCAGGTCCTTCTTGTAGAGTTCTTTTGTGTATTCCTGCCACCTCTTCTTTATCTCTGAGGCTTCAGTCAGGTCCCTGCCTCGTTTGTCCTTTATCGCGCCCAGCTTAGCACAGAAGCTTCATTTGATATCTTTGATTGTCTTATACAGAGCTCTTGTGTTCCTCAATTGGCTGTTGTCCTCAACTGCTTGGCACTGTAGGTTCAGGCAGGCATTCTTATCTCTTCTTGCTATTTTCTGAAAATCCGCATTGAGAACCTTGTATATTTCTCTTTCCCCCATAACTTTTGCCATCCTCCTTTCCTCAGCTATTTTCAAAGCCTCTTCAGATAACCAGGGCCCGCTTGCACAAAACAATCTTAAGACTGTCTTAGCTAACTCCAGACTTAACTGGAGTCTAAAGAATAGGCCACTAGCATGGCCGCTTAAGAGTGGAGTCAAGACTGGGCTTCAGTCCTGACTTGAATAAGTCGCTTGTATGATTACGACTCTAGTGCTGTCTTGGTTAAGACACAAGGACGCCAGGTGTCTAAGTAGAGAAATTAGGGAAATGCAGGGATGCGCTGGCACTGTCCCTGCTGTAAGATGTACACATTCCGTCAATTTTGCGTTGTGTAAAATCTGTGCCATTGCTTTTTGCGGCTTAAGATTGTGTTACGAGGAAAAATGCCCCAAGTGGTTGCTGAGGCCGTTCTGGGAAGACACTCTGGTGAACATGAACCCGAAGCGTTCGGCGTTCGGGACACGAGCCGTCTTAAATAAGCTTGGTCTTTCTAAAGACACCATTTAAGTCTGGACTTAGCTCGGACTTTATCGTGCAAGCCGGCCCAGTTTGCTTTCCAGCATTTCTTTTGCTTTGGAACTACTATTACGTTCGGGGTCGCGAGCGCCTGTGGTATCGTACCGCTGCCACCAGTTATTACATGCGGCTCGCGGCCCCTCGGTAGCGTTGGCCTGGCGGCTCCGTGGCTCGGCAGACGGCAACAACGGTCCCAGCAAAGACGAGGCGTCTTCTAACGAAACAACGTTTACTACAACATCGTGAAGGAACGGGCAGAGAAGCTGATCCGGAGAGAATACAGACACGTTCACACAGCTGCTGTCTAGCGTCGTCTCCACGGCGCATCAAAGTAGTCTCTGTCGCAGCGGAGTCTGCCGCTGCTTTTTATAGTCATGCCAACAGGGAAGAGAGAGCCAAACACGTTTGGACAAGGCTGGATGACTCAATCGCAGGTGGTCCGACCGCATCTCCTCCATTTCTTGCAGACGGGCGAGGGCGACGTACTCTTCCTCGAGCTCCAGGCTTGGCCGGCGTTTGCACACACATGCACGCACACACACGTGGCGCGTGGCAGGATCACGTCGAGACTTGCCCGCGGGAGGAAGCGTTGGGCGGCCGATGAACGGCGCCGAAATAGCCGATCCGCTCGCGATTCTGCCTGTTGCTATGCGGTGGCCGCGTCAGCTGTCACACTTGTCGGTGGAGAAACGTAACAGGCTGCCCCGCCGGGGAAAGCAGATGCCGAAGGGCACGGGACTGCATCCGCTGTCCGGAGGGATCGGGATGTTGCTGCTAGCCGGGGTCGTCCGACTCTGTTGCTCTTGAGCCAGTCAGCCTGAAGAAGTCCTTGGCAAGTCCGGGTTTCCAAGGCACTCTGCAACTTGTCTTCAGGAGAGATTTCTGACAACCCACAACGTCACAACCACGCTAAAAACTCAACCGGTCAGCCAGCAAGCATGGCCCAATCTTCACTAAGCCATGCCAGACTATTTCCCTCTTATGCCCCCATCTACATTAAAGGGCAGCTCAGCAGCACTTGGAACTCGTCCACAAATTTGAAATTTGCATTTTTAAAACATCACGCACACACAATTGGCGCGTGGCAGGATCACGTCGAGACTTGCCCTCGGGAGGAATCGTTGGGCGGCCGATGAACGGCGCCGAAATGGTCGATCCGCTCGCGGTTCTGCCTGTTGCTGTGCGGTGGCCGCGTCAGCTGTCACACTTGTCGGTGGAGAAACGTTACACTACCTTAGTAGCAACTTCTTGTATTATATCACGAACATCAGTCCACATCTCTTGAGGCTGTCTGTCTTCTAGATCTAATTCCTGAAATCGATTCCTTACTTCCACAGCATATTCTGATGAAATTTGATCCAGATCATTCCTGAAAGGCCTTATAGTTTTATGCGTTTTCCTCAATCGAAGCTTAAAATTGGCAACAAGAAGCTTATGATCGGTGCCACAATCGGCCCTACGCCTTGTTTTTACTGCTTGTAGAGCGCTTCTCCATCTCTGCCGGTAAAGAATATAATCAATCTGATTCCTGTACAGACCGTCCGGTGAAGTCCCTGTGTGCAGGCGCCTCTTGTGCTGTTGAAAATGAGTATTCGCTATGGTCAGGTTCTTTCTTGACAAAACTCTACTAGCCTCTGCCCAGCTTCATTTGGCTCACCAAGACGAAACTTGCCTGTAATTCCGGATATTTCTGCACTCCCCACCTTTGTATTCCAGTTTCTTATGAGAAAAACGACGTCTGATGATGGAGTGGGGTCTAAGAGGCATTGCAGGTCAGCATAAAATGTCTCAACGTCAGCTTCTTCAGCAGTAGTGGTTGGGGCATAGACTTGGATAACTGTTATGTTGAAAGGGTGACCTTGGATCCGAAGTGAAATCATTCGGTCGTTTTTGGGGTTGTACCCAGCACTGCTTTGCTCATTGTTGTTTACTATGAGAGCGACCCCATTCCTTCTGTTGGGTTCGTGCCCACAATAAAAGACATAATGGTCGCCGGAGTTAAATTCTCCCATTCCGTTCCACTTGAGCTCGCTGATACCCAAGATATCAATGTTCAATCTGCCCATTTCTCGCTTGACGACATCCAGTTTATCTTGCGTCATAGATCTTACATTCTATGTTGCTATGTGATATATCTCCTTGCAACATCGGACTTTCCGGTCGCTTCCCGACACATCCACAACTGTGCGTCCTTTTGGCTTTTGCCCAGCCGCTTCATTCGTCCTGGAGCTACTAGGAATCGCCGTTTGTTCATCCCCAATAACATGTGGGACGCCTTCCAACCTGGAGCGCTCATCTTCCGGCGCCATACCTTTAATGGCATTGTGACTGGCCATAGGATTTTCTTGGCAGTAAATACTGGAGTGGGTTGCCATTACCTTCTCCAGTGAATCACATTTTGTCAGAACTCTCTGCCGTGACCTGTCTATCTTGGGTGGCCCTACACAGCAGAGCTCACGACTTCATCGAGTTTCGCAGGCCCCTCCACCACGATAAGGCAGTGATCTATGAAGTCAGTATCTAGCAATCTACAAAAATTATCTGAATTAACTAATTAATTAACTGGGCCTCTGGTGCGCAAGGAGGCTGGCAGCTGTATGAAACTGGTTTCGATGGCCTACCTCAACTGTTATTTTTAACCATTGAGTAGAGTCAGCTGCCTATTCAATGCGCAAGCCTTCACGGAAACTATGGTGGGAGTAAAGTAAGCTGTTATGTTTCCGGTATGAGTTAAATATGGAACTGATGCACGTTGTAAGCAAAGAACAGCATAGTTGAAAGACTTCGCTTGCATCCGATCAACTACCTGCGCGCTGCTCTTATCTACGCTTATTACCTCTGTCACTTCGAGTTTAGTGACAGGGTAAAGGGACAATGAGTTGCTGCTTAAAGGAACAGTTTTATACCCGGATGGTGCCTCATCACGCAGATTGTGAGAAAGATGTGGCATTTTCGACTCCCTTGCCGTGCGGCAACATCTACATAAGCCAAACAGGGAGGGGCCTGAACACAAGGTTGCAAGAACACAAAAAGACACATAAAACAAACTTAACATAAAAGAGATACAAAGAACCCAAACTAGGGAAACTTTCCTAACTTTCCTAAGGACGGCACCCCTGCCCTCGAAAAAACAGCTATTCTTCGCGAGGGTTGTAGTAGAGGTTCTAGCGATTTAAAAAGGCGAAGATAAATGTGTTCGTAATCCCTTTGTGAAGAAGTAATGTCATTTCTGAACGCCAATGATAAAATGGAAGATTGGAAAAACGGCAGACAAAGGCGAGATAATCGTGCCACGCATGCATGAAATGTTAGTTATTTGTTTTGTTGTTTTGGACCTAGTGGTATATAATCTAGTTCAAGGCAATAAGATGCAGTTGGTAGTCAGCACTTTGCGTTCTTCTCATTTCGTCATTTTTAATATTGCTCTACGGTCACGAGTATGCAAAACCAACTAGCCAGTCACTATGTTTGAAGCAACGTTATTACACAACGTAGCGCAATTACATATAGGCAGTGAAATGCCTCTACCCGCTACACCGCAGTTGCCTTGCAGCTCTAGTCTCGCACATAATTAGCATTTGGCCTTAAATATACTTATACCAAATTTGATACGTAAACTTGCATGATTCGATTAGAAACCGCATGTTCGCATCGTCTGTGGTACAAGCGAAGCAAATCAAGCCACTGTCCCAGCCACCGGGGGAGCCACCTCGTTGCGCTCTAAGCTCGGAAATACCTGTATTAAGGCGATAGCCTTTAATGGCTCATGCTGTCGTGGACAAAGTGTGTCCCGCTTTTGAGGCGTTCTGATTGGCCGAGGCGGGATGCGTTCTAATTGGCCGAGGAGGAATCTCTGCCATCTTCAATGCCACATTTGAACGCGCGCTGTGTGAATGAATGAATGAAAAACTTTATTTACACAAAGGGAATTCTCCCGGCGTTGGTGGGGCCCTCAGTCCAGGGCCCCAGTGGCCTTTGACGTCTTGCGCGCTCTGTCAATCAGCTTCAGCTGGTCGTCAGGCGTCGAGCAGGACAACGCAGCCTCCCACTGCTCCGGTGTTGGTGTGGTGTTTATTGGTGCTACCTGTGTTTTTTGACAGGCCCATGTAACATGGTAAAGTGTAGGGGGTTCTCCGCATAGTGGGCATTTATTTTCATATGTAGTGGGGTGGATTTTACTGAGTAGACTCAGATTGGGGCATGTGTTAGTCTGTAGCTGTCTCCAGGCAACCGACTGCTCTCTATTGAGGTCTTCGTGGGGAGGTGGATAGATCCTCCTTAAGGCTCTTTGATGTTCAAGGATGGCTCCATAGCGTCTAGTGACTGCGTCCGGTTCCCCGTCGTTGTGCGCCCCCCGGTTGGTGTATGCTCGGGCATTGGCGTCGGCACGTTGGTTACCTTTGACAGTCTCATGGCCTGGTGTCCACGTTATGAAGCATCTCGAAAAGCTGATTTTTCTTGCCTTGAGTATGCGGATGGCCACAGTGGATATGTGTCCGCTGCTATACCTTCTGCATGCTTCTTGCGAGTCCGTAATTATTTTTGTGGTAGCCTCCTTACCCTGGTGGGTGATATCGAGAGCGATTGCCGCTTCCTCAGCCTCGATAATGTTGTTGCTCTTGATCGAGGCGCAGTTGACTTCTTTAAGCTGGTGATCAACCACACTGGCTACCGCTCCGCGTTGTTCTTTGTATGTGGTCGCGTCGACGTACAATATTTTCTTTTCCCTGCGAGACTTCTTTCGTGTGCCTTGGATCTTGCCTCTCTTCTGGCCTTGTGTATTTTCGGCTGCATGTTTTTCGGAATCGGGTTGACCTTAATGATCTCTCTTATTTATTTCGGTATGCTGCCCGTGCTGTTTATTTCTCTGCAAGCATCTCTCATGCCCAGTATATTTAGCGTGTTCCTTCCCGTTTGCGTCTGCATGAGTCTTATTTTCTGCGCGAGAAGGTGGGCCTCGATGTGCTCTTGCACTGTGTTGTTTATTCCCAGTTTATTGAATTTTTCGGTCGAGGTGTTGACCGGTAGTCCAAGAGCGCATTTGTAGGCTTCCTCAGGATTGCCTCGTTGTTCTTTTTTCTGTTCGAGCGGAATTTGGTAGGGGACGCCATATGCAATTCGGCTTACAACGAGGGCCTGTACTAGCCTACATGTGTCCTCCTCGGACATGCCTCGTCTTCTGTTGGAGATTCTTGCTATCATTCGCGTGATCAGCGCGGTGGTACTTGCTAGCTGCCTGATTGTTTGATCTAAACGGCAATTGCTTTGTATCCGCATGCCTAGGATTTTTATTTGCGACACTTCCTGGATCTTCTTTTCCCCTATGTAGATGTCTATGGAGTTGTGAAGATCGTACCCTCTTTTGTGGACTCTGAGCACCTCAGATTTCTCCGGAGAACATTCGAGGCCGCAATGTCGAGCGTATGCGTTGACAGCGTCTGCTGCTCTCTGCAGACAGTCTTGCTTTTCTCCTAAGGATCCTCTGGTCACCCAGATCGTGATGTCATCAGCATAGATAGCATGTCTGGCTCCTTCAATTCCTTCGAGTTTTTTTTGCTAAGCCGATCATAACAATGTGGTAAGAGCATAGGGATATCACTGAGCCTTGCGGTGTTCCCTTTTTGGGGGTCGGGAAGGTGTCTGTCCTGATGCCGCCTATTCCAATGGTGGCGGTTCTGTTACTCAAGAAGGCTTTCACGTAGCTGTGTATGCTCTGCCCGCAATCTAAGTCGCAGAGCCTGTCTAGCACTGCCCTGTGACTGACATTGTCGAATGCCGCTTTGAGGTCGAGCGCGAGCAAGATGTTTTCTCCGTATTTCGGGACCGTGTTAAGCACCTCCTCCTTGATCTGCAGGAGGATGTCCTGTGTTGATAGATGTTTTGGGAATCCGAACATAGTGTGCGGCATGAGGTCCTCCAGGTGGGTCTGCAACCTCTGAAGCACAATTCTTTCGTATACCTTTCCCAAACATGACGTCAATGAAGTGGGCCGTAGATTTTCCAGGCTGGGAGTTTTTCCGGATTTAGAAATCATTGCTATTTCCGCATGAGACCAGTCTTTCGGGATGGTCCCCTGCTCTCAGTGTGTGTTGATAAATTCAGTAAATCTATGGATTGAATTCTCGTCCAAGTTCCTAATCATGGCGTTGGTAATGCCATCTTTGCCTGGGGTGGTGTTTTTTGTGGCAGACATAACAGCGTGTCTGACTTCTTCTATAGTAATGGGTTCGTCAAGAGTGGGATTTGCTTCTCCCGTGTATGGCGAGCTGTAGTCGGCGCCCGTTTCGTCACCGATGTATCGCTGCTTGATGTTTTCTAGCAGTTCCCGGTCTGTACCTTGGAATTGGTGCGCGATCCTTTGGATTGTCTTATGGTTTTCACATTTGGTCTTTGTTGGGTCTATGAGAGCCCTTAGCAATGCTCACGTCTTGGCCAAACCTAGAGTCCCCTGTAGATCGTTGCATTTCTGGTCCCAGTCCCGTTTTGAGAGCTCCATCGCATATTCTTCGGCTTGTTTTGTGACCTCGGCGATCATTAGCTTGAGCTTTCTGTTGTGTTTCTGCCTTTTCCATCTCTTTAGCAACCCCCGTCTAGCATCCACAGAGGTGTAAGAGATGTTTATCCACGTTGGGCGTTTTGTTGGTGAGAGTGACCTTCTTAGTGACTTTTTCCCAGTCGGATTTGATACCCTCTACCCAATCCTTAATGTCCTTGATCTCTGTATCCTCGGACTCCGCCCTGGTCTTTCTATAGGCTTCCCACTGTGTGAGTCTAGCCTGGCCATAATTTTTCCTGATCGGAAGAGTTTCTATCTGGATGCGCAAGATGCAGTGGTCACTGCCTAGCGTCTCCCCGTCGTTTTCCCATCTTGCCTGCCTTATTTCTTTGACGAACGCTAAGTCTGGGCACGAATCGCAGTTGATGCTATTTCCCACTCGCGTTGGCTGGGTGTGATCTGTGATTAGGCTGAGGCTTCTGCGATCAGCTTCTCTGGCTAGATCCTTGCCTTTCGGAGTTTTTCTGACATAGCCCCAGCTTTTATGCCAGGCATTAAAGTCCCCAAGGATGAGAAGACCCCTCTTGCCTGCTGCTTGTTCTGCCTTGCCCAGCAGGTACTTGAAGTTAGCGTTCTTTTGGCTGGGCGGGCTGTATACGTTAAGCAGGAAGATGCTTTCTTGGCTTCTCTTTTGGGTAATGACTTCGATAAGAAAGTGGTCAATGTCCGTTCCGTCGATGTCGTGTCTGATTGCGGTGATAGTTTTGGCAACCAGCGTGACGACCTTGCTTTCCCCCTGCCCCTCATATGCTGAGTAACCCGGGAGAGTGGGTGAGCAGCCGGTTTCCTGTAGGGCGATTATGTCTGGCGGTACTGTACAATTTGTGATATGTTGTTTAAGAAGACCCCGCTTTTTGCTGATACCGCGGCAGTTCCATTGCCATATTTCAAGGGTTTCCAACATGACCGAGCTCTTACGGTGCCTCGCCATGCTCGGTCAATGGCCTATTATAGGGTTTGCATCTGGATTTCATGCTCGTGAATTGTACTAGGCGTTCTCTATCTCTTTGCGCCTCTGCTTGGATGTTAGAAATGAGATTACTAAGATTAGCTAGTGAGTTGTTCATGGCTGCCATGGCAGTTGCGAATTCTTGCCGCCTTATGGTGGCTGGCTGAGTTTCATCTGTTCGCGCGTTCGTGTCGGTCTGCCCTGTTCTCTCGGCTTTGAGCTCTTCTATAAGGTCGTTAAGTTTCTGTCTCAGTTCAGCATTTTCCGCCCTAAGTGTCTGAATGGTTTGTCTTAGTTCTTGCACTTCGTTAAGTTGTCCACTAGTGTTTTTACTGAATTGTGCCTGCGCGTTCGTGTTCTTTGGAACAGTGGGAGAAGTAGAGAAAAGCTGCGCTGCCCAGCTCAACTTACTCTGTTCCTCCTTTTTTTATCTTCTTCTGCTGCTGCCCCTTTTTTTGTTTCTGGTGGCTCCCTGGTCCTTGATCTCGAGCGCGACGCCGACCTGGACCTGGATGGCGAAGTAGCATCTAAGCTGAACCAGCGTTTCCGAGCCCGGCCGCGTCCGCCCGTGCCGCCATCGCCCTTTGCTGCGCTGTCGGTTTCCTCTTTCGTTCGGGTCCGTGGACTCCTCGGTTTTCTTAGGCATTGCTTGCACTCCTTTGCCCCTGTGGGATGCGCTTCCTTGCACAGCGCACACCTGGGCTAACACGAATGACCGTCCTCGATGACTGGTTCACCGCAGTTCGAGCACACAACGGCGTCAGGTGTCGGGCATACGTCCGCCCTATGCCCAGGCTTGAAGCATATATAGCAAACTTGGCGCGATGATCGGTAGAGGTAGCAACGCGTCTCACCGCCGTAGTAATAAACGTAGCGGGGAATGATCTTGCCTTCGAATGTTATGACGGCGCTTTGAGATTTTCCAAGCATTCGTGCATAAAGGATTTTCACTCCTCGGGTGCGTACCCTAAGATGGGACAGCAATTCGGTAGGTGTTGTACCGACATCCAGTCCGTGGATCACTCCTTTGCATGAATTGTCCGGCGCGGCAACCTAAGCCGTCACAGCGTAGTCTTTTGTACCGAAGCGTAGACTCAGAATGTTCTGTACAACGTTGGCAGTCTCCTTGCTTGGCGTGCTGATTATGGCGATGTTAGATCCGTTGTGCAGCCGTATAAGTAGGCTGCCTTCGTTGCAGATGTCTGGGTGTCCACATGCTTTAGTTATAGCCCGGGCCATCTGATGCGTGCTCAGCTGGCTGATGTCGAGCCCATTCTTTGGTCTAATAATGATTTTGAAGTCTGCTTTCGGCAGTGGAGGAAGTTTGCCTTTGCGAATAAGATTTTCCTTTTGTTTGGGCTGGCTCGGTGGTGGTTTGCCTGCCGCTTCGGTCCCGGTCTCCGGAACGGCAGTCAGCCTCGATTTGTGGTATTTTGCGACGAACCATCCTCCGCTGTCGAGTATCTTCTGTGAGTCGTTGGTAGCGTTCTCTTCGTGTTTTGTCTCTTGAGTCGGTGTCGTGGCTCCGGTCGATGCCGCTGCGTTGTCAGCAGCCATCCTTGGAGGCTCCCGCGTGAGCTTGAGCAGCGTTTCGTCGGGCCGATGGCCCGAAGCTGCTAGGCTTAGCGCGGCGTTCTCCGCTTCGGATCTGCGAACGGCCAGAAGATGGTGAAATCTGGACTTACAGATGAAAATCTGTTATCAGCAGATTCAGCTTGATTAGTGGAAGCCGATGGAGTATCCCACTTTCTGTAGCGTTGATGTTTTCCGGGTAAAATGCGGCGTCGAAGCAGGAGGTCATGTGGAGCGCGTCCGCTCCATCTGGCCCCCTAGCGGTCCGCGCTGTGTGAAAGGTGGCTGTTCCTGGCGCTACGGGGCTGGGACTGGTAGGTCAACGCCGCTCGCGGCGGGGGTTAGCCTGCCACCGAATTTTGCGGCGACTGTCACTTGGCGTTCCTTGGCGCACGTTGAAATATGGGATTGCAGATGGTAGGAACGCTAGAGAAGATGAGATTTCCGGAGGAAAGGCGCAGTATCTGTCGCACTTTCCCCGACAAGTGTGCGTTTAGACGGTACACCATTGCTCCTGTCGCGTGGCGTTCCTTGGCGCGCGTTCATTGCAGATGGCAGGAACGCAGAGAAGATGAGACTTCTGGGGGAAAGGCACAGTATCTGTCACAGTTTGACAAGCGTGCGTTTGGACGGTAAGTCATCGCTCCTGCCGCGTGGCGTTCCTTGGCGCGCGTTCAAGTGTGGGATTGCAGATGGCAGGAACGCTAGACAAGAAGAGACCTCAGGCTTTCTACTTTAGTCGCTAAAGTCCCACATTTCTTTTATTGGTAAGGTAGGGTAAGGTTTATTATCCAGTCCAATACATGTTTGAGGAGAAGGGGAAAAAGCCGTAATTGCAGCTTGACGAAACTCCCAACCCTTATATTGTTCCGGCTAGCGGTTGGGTAAAAAAAAAAAGCAGCCATTGCGCAACAAATAAAAGTCAGCACTCTTGGCTCGATACAATACACATACTCGAGGGCCATTTATTAACAACTAATTTCTATGAATAGTAAAAAAATCGACATCTGATAGTGGATAAGCAGCAAAAGTTTTCACAAAATGCACTGCATAGACACGCGAAAACAAGACACTAAAGAAACAGATTTCAGATGTAATGGGCGGTTACAGAGCGAATGGAATCTTTCGTAAATTCAAATTTATTCAGTAGTGATGGCAACACGTACCTTAGAGACTGAAGTCTGTAATTGGTTCTCGGACGTGGCACATACCAATATTCATGGAGTCTTGTTATTATCCGAGGTACTGGTTAACGTGTAGGTGAGTCATATTTATTAAATTGCAATGCACAAACAAAACTGTTCAAATGTTCTGCAGTTTTGACCAAATACCAATTTTCCTTCATTCCTCCCCTCCACGCCAATACCCCCAATGCCTAACCACTTGAGCGATGGGAGGACTTGTTATCCAGCCCCACCCTGTCGATTCAGCTCGCACTGACGGACAGGGGCCAGGAGCTGCTGGGAGCTTATGGGTCCAGCAATTAGGGAACCACCCCGTCTGGTGCCTGCGCGCATCACCGATTTATTTCGGGCCCAATAATTCTTGATTTATCATCATCCTTCATAAAGCTCTTCAATCCTTCCACAATACAAATACGGTCGCCTACATTTTTTCGCCGAGTATCTATGGCAGGGTTGCTGGCAACAAAACTACATGGCGCCACTGGGGTCATCGCTGGGACTGTGGCTTGTTGTGCTTCGCCACTGCCACCGATGATTCAAACATACAACTTTTTATTGCGAAAGCAATACTACTTGCACTTTCAAGCCTTTTCCGTACCGTGGCGGTGCCACCATTGACCTTTCGCATGACCTCTATGTGGCGTCACGCCGAAGAGCTGAGCGACCATCTCGCGCCGTCTGCGAGCAGTGGCGGTGCCACACCGGCGGCCTAACTCCCGCGCTGTCCGCCAGGAGCGCAACAGGTGCGGTGACGTCACGCCGAAGAGCTGGGCGACCATCAAGCGCCGCCTGCGAGTAGTGGCGGTGCCTCCGCCGGCGGTTTAACATCTGCTTCGACGATGCCACCTACCGCTAGGGAAGCTCGTCGCAATGAGCGTAAGAGACGGCAGCGAGCTACAGAGACGGAGGAACAGCTTATCCATGTCGTATCCAGAGTGATCAATGTATAACCACCCCAGTCTAACCATAAGAAGCATATCCATAAGCACCACCACCAGCCGAACATTAGCTGAACCTGGGCGTAGCCATGGTATTGCTTTCGCAACCTACCGGGCTTAACCAAGCTAAGCCTCTGCCAATTTTTTCTGACCTAATCAGGAAATTACCTAAATTATTTGTTATAAAAAACTGACGTCCAAATTATATTTCTGTGTGAAATTTGAACGCAAAGGTAAAGAAGTTTAGCTGTGAGAAGCATTCTACGACGCGCATGCAATGGCGCAATACGCGTTGCTGAGAGGGGTAGGGTTAGTGCGCTTCCATCGAGCGGCCGTGGTACGGCTGAAGACGGTGATACAGACTGTGTACACGGACGCCCAAGTGGAACAAAATGGCGACTGCAGACGTTATCAACAGTTGTTTTATAACAAATTGAAAGCGCGGAATTATGCTACGGTATCACAAGGCTGCGTCCGTAATCGTTACAGCTTGTTATAAATCAGTAAAATTAACATTGAAACAACATTGCGCATTATATCAATGGAGTTAACGCTCGAAATTCGGTTCAGCAACGTTGAACTCCTCTAGTTGTTTTTAGATGATTCATTGTTGACATTTGACCAGCGGTGTTCACAATGTTGATTTTGAAGGCATTGCATTATCCATTCTTTCATCTTGCGAACGGATGTATTTTCCTCGTTAAAGTGTAGCAGTCAATTCAGCTGCTTCCAAGGGGTATTTCAACGGCCAGAAAGAGGAGCAAATAAATTATTAGGGTGTTGTTTTTTCCTCTTTTTAATTATTAATTTAAACTATTACAGGAAGCTTGAACTTCTTCAGTGCGTCTGGATCCTTGCCCTTAATAAACTTGGTAAATAGTGCATTTTTTTGTTGGTGTATATTGCTTATTTTATGACAGTCACACGCCGCCTGTCTTGCGTCTATAGAGCCAGTTTGTTTTTAATGTTCATTAGCGAGTCCAATATGCTGCTCCTCTAGGCTGCAACACATTCAGGCAACACCAGTCGAAAAGGCCGCGTTTCGAGCAGGGTTATTGGAACCATCTTTCGAGGCGAGTAGAAAGCTCGCACCACATGAACGATGGAGCCGTAAACATTAAACGGGCTATTCAGAGCCACTGAGGTTAAAAGGTTCGGCGCGTCTTCTCTTTGTGTGTGTGTGCGCGTGTCTGTGTGCGTGCGTGTGTGTGCGCGCGCGCGTATGTGTATGTGACATAAAAGTAGCCCCTTTTTTATTGCACAGAGATGTACAGGTGCGGACATAAATAAACGGAGCACGCTTTTTCAGTCAAATTAAAATAACGCCTTTCGTTCTGAAATAAAAAAACAATATCTGTCCAAGTAAAAGGGCACGTGCGTCTACTACCGGTTCACACATACCACGACTACCAGTTTCAAATATGCACCGCGTGAAAAATGGTAGAAGCAAAAAGCGTGCTCCTAGTTTTGTCCGCACCGGTACAGCGTTCTTCTAGCGTATCCAGTCAACAGCTGCGGCATGGTAACTGAATGATCGCTTCAGCCAGCGAGCGTGGAGGAAGTCTCAATTTCTCTCACGTTCGAGTCTGGCATCCGGTCTGTTGTGGGTTGCGGGCTACGCGATGTTATGCAATCCACGGGTAATGCAACGAAATGAAGCCGTCACTGATCATAGCCGAAAGAAGAAAAGACGTTTCGAAACCCGTACTGGCTTCTTGTTCACAGTCAGCCGGATAAGAGTGATGGCGAATATATCACCGCGGCATATGACGCCAAGATCAGGCGTAGATGCTTGGCATGGGGCCTGCGTTTTTCTTTAATGTTGCTTGCGTTGTTTAAATCAATAACGGCTCCAGCAGAAGGCCCGTTGTCAGCTTTGCTTGTTTGGATAGGATGGAGGCATTTCCCCAGTCAATCTGCACACGTCACTGGCCACCACTTTTAATGGGACAATGCCTGCCTCTTATGCAAAGAAAAAAAAAACCCTGACGGCGCGATAGGTAATCCATCAATAGTACCTACTGGTATGGTAGCCCATCAATCGTAGCCCATCAATCGTACCCTTGCTAGCAGTGAACATATTGTAACAGGTATTGTGCCAAAAGTCCAGGGAACGCCCTGAGCCTAGCCAAGCCTAGAAGCCCGAGAGCGGTCTGAGGAGCCGTCTGAGTGCGATTCCAGGCAACCAACGTCGTCGTCTACGCCAACCAGCAACCACTTCGTCGTCTCCTATACTAGCCACTGACTGTCCCCGCTTCGTCGTCGACTATAGTTTGTATTACTTCCCCCCCCCCCCCCTTGTAGCATCGGCTCGGTGCGACGCGGTGTTAGTAGGAAGAAGTTAGCGAAGGGGTACACAAAAATGTCACATGGACCCAGCGGCGTTGACGAAAAGTTCAGTCATGCACGTACGTGATAGGGCTTCAGCCGAACCACGTGCACAACTTCAGGACGCTGTGATCTTCGGGATGGAGCTGGCGCTACGGGAACAACGGCGTATGTGACGTCACTGAAACAGCGAACAATCTCGTAAAGGCCGAAGTATCGGCGTAGTAACTTTTCAGATAGGCCGCGATGACGAACAGGTGTCCACACCCACACGAAGCCGCCTGGCTTGTAAGTGACGATTCTTCGGCCGAGGTTATACCGAGCAGCGTCGTTTGCCTGTTGTCTTTGGATTCTGAAGCGTGCGAGTTTCCGCGCTTCCTCAGCACGCTGAACAAAGATGTCGGCGTCAAGTTCGGCGTCAGAACCGCAAGAAGGACCTTTTGGCATCATGGCATCCAACGGCGCGCTCAGTTGGCGATCGAAGACAAGCTGGAACGGGGTCAGTCGCGTCGTCTCTGGTATTGTACGCGGAAGGTATATACAAAATCGCATCCCAGGTGCGATGTTCTGCGTCCACATACATAGAAATCATATCGGTGAGGGTGCGATTGAGGCGCTCCACCAGCCCGTTGGTCTGAGGGTGATACGCCGTCGCACGACGATGGCGAGTGTGAGGCAGAGTCATGACCAACCGGTTTAGGCGAGCCGTAAAAGCTGTTCCACGGTCAGTGATTACCGCGGCGGGGGCGCCATGACGTAAGACGATGCTATAGACGAAAAACTGCGCCAATTCGGCTGCAGTACCTTTAACAAGAGACGCGGTTTCTGCGTACCGTATTAGGTAGTCTGTCGCGACGACTACCCAACGGTTTCTATAGACGAGGACTTCGGAAAAGGACCGAGAAGGTCCATGCCCACTTGATGGGAAGGGGTGTCGGCGGAGCAACAGGCTCAAAAAATCCAGTGGGTTTCAATGACGGAGACTTCCGACGTTGGCAGTGAAGACATGAGCGTACATAGGCTTGCGCCGATGGGAGTAACTTGGGCCAATAATACTTTTGCCGGATTCGTGCAAGTGTACGGCTGACAGGCACTCACTATATCTGGGCGCAACTCGCAGGGCACAACAAGGAGAAACATCTCTTCACTGTTACAAAAATTTTGCTTGTACAGCACGTTACCACGCAGAGTGAACGTTTGAAGCCCACGTTTAAAAACGCGGAGGCTTCCGTTTAAAAACACGGAAGCCCTTTCCCTTTCCCGTCGGCGCCCTGCAAGTAGTCGACGAGTGGCACTAAATCTGGGTCCATCCTCTGACACTGCGCCATTTGGGTTGTACTAATAGCCCCCAGAAAGGGAAAGGGAAATGGCCCACTTTGGAAGACGTGGCGAAGCAGTTTGCAAAATCTGCCAAAATAGCCGAAAGCAAATCCTTCTAAGCCGGCGATAACTCGGTGTTTATTTCGACAGGTGGCAGAACGTGACACGGTCCAGTACCGTCTTGAAGGGCTCCTTCCACGGCACACAAATGTCGACACTCTGCGACGTCTTTTAGGAAGGAGATCACCGTGCCTTTGACGAGGTGCCGAAATTGTTCGAAAAGTCAGTGAGTAGAACGGTGGTGCAGCCATCCCGTAGATGGACGAGACCTCGGGTAACAGTGAGGCCCCTCTCAAGTAGCAGCGGAATATGGCCCTCCGCCATGCTCTCAAAGTCATGAAATAGGTCACTCTGCACGCGCATGAGGCCACTGCACCGGGGGGGGGGGGGGGGGGGG
>JAJIZL010030941.1:0-15408 GCA_023969395.1 Amblyomma maculatum
TCGAGGGCGTCGTCTATGCGAGGAAGAGGATAGAGGATAGACGCTCTCTTTCTTAACAGAATTTAGTCGGCGGTAATCAACACAGAATCGCCACGAATAGTCCGTCTTGCGTACCAGAATAACAGGGGCTGCCCAAGGGCTAGATGACTCCTGTATCCCCTTCTTCCGTAGCATGTCCTCCACTTGCTCATGAATGACTTTGCGCTCAGATGGGGACACGCGATATGGCTTTTGACGGATAGGACTAGCCGAACCAGTGTCAATGGTATGATGGGTCTGAGGTGCAGGGCGAGAGATTGGTCCATCTATTTGAGAAAATTCAAACATAGGCGAAAAGGGTAGAAGAACATTGTCACGTCCTGACACGCAGGGACACGACGGCAGCAGAGACGGCAGCAGCGACAGGGCAACGGCACAGTGCAGCATAAGAGCAGCGGAACCAGCAGGCGCGTGAGTCACGGCAGCAGCGTCGTCTTTTTCAAGCGATCGCGCTTATTCTTCTTCGGACGCTACGCTGCCTCTCTTCAGAAAGAAGCATCATCTCGATGTTCAACGAAAAAAAAAGAAAGCACCAGCAAAAACACGGTTAGTGTCTGCACGTGTTGTTCCGCGATAAAAGTGCAGAGGAGAAAACATTGAAGGGTTCCTCCAGAATCACACGTAATACGGCTTAAGCCGGACAGCATGAACAACTTCAAGACGTGAGGAATGTGACAATGGTCAGCTTCCGCTGGGAAGCACCTCACAGTTGGGGTCAGCGATCCGACAAATAACCGTGTAGGGTCCAAAGTAGCGCTTCATAAGTTTTCCGAAAGGCCTCGACGGCGAACCGGTGTCCAAACCCAGACCTCATCACCAGGCCGAAAATCAACGTCACGTCTGCTGAGGTTGTAGCGATAAGCGTCGATACGTTGTTGGTGCTGTATGTTGAGTCGTGGTAGTTATCGAGCCTCCTCCGCGCGCTCGCATACTAGTCGAGCATCATCGGCGACGCCGTTAGGCGGTTCGTGCGGCAGCATAGCATCGATCATTGTAGTGGCTTTTCTGCCATGCATCATTTGGAAAGGTGACACACGTATTGTCGTCTGAACTGTAGTATTGTAAGCAAACGTAACATAAGGTCCCTCGCCCCAATTTCGATGGTCGGCGTCCACATATATGGCGATCATATCACCCATCGTCTTGTTCAGCCTCTCCGTTAGCCCATTGGTTTGAGGATACATTTGAGCGCGAGCCTCCAAAGTACGTAGTGCCGCCGAATACGTGCGGGATGTCAACAGTCGAATTACCAGTCCAGCGTGAGTAAACTGTAGATTTGCTTTGCGCGTGAAAGCCGCGACAAATGGAAGCTGCGTTTCCGCATTTCCGAAGTGTACAGAACAGCACAAGATGAACTAAAAAGGTGATAAAGAAATGACGAAGAACAATTATTTTCCTGCGTGAAGTATAGAGCTGCCGATCCTCCTGCACTTCGATCGAAGTATGTTTAGAGTGATAACATCTTTTTGCTGCGGAATTTAGGCGTTGCTACTTCTCAAGCCATCTTCAGCGCTGCGTTACGCATCACGTAATGCAGTTTTGTGCCAGAATGTAATGCGTTTCAGTGGTTATGTACGCAAAAAGAGCAGAATGCATTTATTTTTCCTCGGCCGGCCCTGTGAAATCTAGCAAACGTTTTACCTGTTACTAGGCTGTAAGATATGATTCAAAATATGAGGAGTTCCCTCAACACAAGCTGGAAAGTCTACAGTTATGCCATAAAGTCCTGTCGCTCCTACTGACTTCGCTAATTTCGCGCTGCAAAAAAACAGCATATCGATGGTGTTTTAACGTTTCAAACATTATGTTAGGTGTAGCTTCCATGGGGCAGTGATCACTACGAAATTTACGCCTAACTTGATGTTTGATACGTTTCCGCCAAATAGGTAAATGCAACGTTATCACGAGTGATAAAAAACACAGCAAAAAAGGGATTGCTGATCATTTAAAAAATATTTTAGATCATACACATAACTTTAAAATACGCTTCATGAAGAATTTTTTCCCTCCAAAGATTGATGAAGAAGTTCGGACATGGTTGCAACGCCATGGCCGTCGGAAAGGCGCCTATACTTCGTCTCACAAGGTGTTTGCAGCACTGCGAAAAGCTGAGGTACCCTGGTCCAATCAGGATCACGTGCACTAAAATAGGCAATTGTGCTCCTACGCGCCTCTCGTCCCCAAAATTGGCGGGAGGGAAAGAAGGAGCCCAATTATCTTTTATAATGCGCAGGGGCGGGATGCACTAAAGAGCACAACTGCAAGGGCTCCTAGCACTGCCTTTCGCAGTGCTGCAGATATCTTGTGTAAACGAAATATAGGCCTGATTGTCTAGGGGCTGGTTGCAATAGAGCTTTATGAACGGAAGCTAATGTTTTTTATGAAGTTATAATCAAAGGTTATGACGCAAAGTGGCCTTCCTTGTTGTTTAGAACCTTGCACATAGAACATCGCACCACGATAAACTAACCAGAGAAATCAGCGAGGCATTTCACATCCATAAAAACCGCGACACATACGTTAGCATCCCGTCTGTTCTCTTTCATGAATGTGAACTGCGGTATCTTGATCGTTAAGATTTAAGTTATCAGATATCGGTGCTGTTAGTACTGCTTATGCGCGCTCTTGTTTGTAAATGGAGTACACATTGTTTTCTTGACAATAAAATCTTCAGTTTCTAGTCAGCGCTGTTCCAGTCTTCTCTCTTGTCTCCGTTGTTGCATTGTTTTTGTTGTTTAACTAGGTACCAACTCGCCCAACTCACCGTTTTACTACTACATTTTATTTGCCGTGGACTATTTTTTTTTTTTTCGAACGCAGCTTTTCTCACTCAGCTACCAGTGTTGTGAAATACAGGGAACTATTCAGCCTCGACCTATACGGCTGTTGATGTACTTGTTTTAGTATGGTCGGATTTATGAAACAGCAATAAAAATAAAGCATCCCTGACCGTACTACTTGACAGTAGTTGGATTAAATTAAGTAAAATAAAAGGAGCCGCTCTAAGGAACAGGAATTTTGGTAGCCAGAAAAAATGTTCAGAAGAAACAGTATAATACCGAAAGGACTCGAGTGAGAACGAGAGAGCCGAGTCGGCACGTTGTGTGGCTAGTGTGACATAATAGTTTGGCGATGGTCGGCCGATAGTCGTCTTGCGTTCGACGCGGCGCTGACGCCGACTGTCAGCAACTGTTTACTTCGGCGCAGTGTGACATAGACGCAGACAATACAAAGACGCGGTGTTTGCCATCCGAAGCGGCGTCGTGTCGGGTTAGTGTGACAGGCCTTTAAAAGTACATTATAAACAATGCGAGAGACAGGTGCGTTTTACCGATGGACACACTGGAGAGAGTGCAAAATATGATAAAGAGATGAGCACTCTTTAAAGAAGCGAAAACACTGTGCACTAAAGCAATTGCATCACAGTTAACAGAGATATGGTCACGTGGGACACTACAGTGATAATAAGAGCGTTTTGCCGAAAAAAAGCCGCTTCAGTCGTTTTAATGCGATATTAAGTTTGAAATGAAGGGTGAGTGTTAGTACTCACTTCAAGAGCTTTGAATGTTCGATATATACTGTATGTGGCAATGTATTTATTTTCCCCGAAATCTCATTACATATTTTTGTAAGTGGCCGCACCTTCAATTTCGGCCCACTGCTACCGCATACGGGGTAACCTCTGCCTTAGTGGAGCCACTATTCTTCATGCTTATTGTTCCTCTCCACTTCTTCCGTCTATTAAACTTATGCAGTGATTTCCTCTCGGCACATAGAATAGCCAGTAGCCGAGAATGTCCTGCGCCTGAAGAAACTCCTTGTTTGCTTCTTCTGACAAAGCATGAGTAGGAGGGCGTACAGAACAGCATATGAACACAGCGATCGGCACAAGCACCATTATATTTGTCCTCTGATGTGTGCCCTGTCCGAACCAGCAACAACCTGCTGTAACCAGCCGCGCGTTAAAAGTGCCCACGGCTTAGAAATTAGAAAACCCGGCAACAATCTTTCTTCTGTATGTCACGCAGTCTTGACATTTGTGTGGGCGTGCTGTTTCAAAGACGGCTGTTTCTTTTCGCCAGTCATTGTTTTAAGATCACATTGCTTGCGTCGGTGAGCAACGCCTGACTTGAAACAAGTTTCCCGTTTTGTTGAGCGAAAGGTTGTGATAACTTAATGGAAGTATTTAATTAAATCCATTCAGATTATTTAGCAAGTAAATAACAGTGCAGCCGGATTCCGATCGCTGTTAACGAAGATACAAGCTTTCCTAGTGCCTAATGGTGCTTAGCTTATGAAGGGTGAAATTTTAGGAAAATGGGTATTTCATCACACCTCGCGTAAAAACATTTTTGCTTATTTTGCATTATCCTCTACATCCAAACATGCCAACAGGAAGGCTAGCAGCATCCGCACTAGATGAGCACATTTTTTGGCACAGGAACGAACACTAGAGGCCATCAACGCTTCCTCTGCCTATCTCGCGGGTCTCGCGCCCAAGCTGATTTTAACATATTGTCACGTAGTGGTGAGAAGGCCGATGACACCAAAAGAAGACACTGGCTTGACTGTGCTGAAATTAACTCTTTACTGGGCTGACTTGTGCCCGCAAAAGAACTAAGCAACTCGGCGGCGGCGAGAGCAACAAACGTGCTCGTCGATCGTCGAACTCGTCAACGCTCAATTTAAAGGCTGCTCAGAACAATCTAGATAACGTCGCAAACAGATACCAGCACAGGCTGGAACATTGTAGAAAGGCACACGAGTGGCCGGAATCTTCGAGACAGATCTCGGTGATTCTTGCGCTACAACAAAACTGATAAAGATGTGACTCGCGACATCGAGCATTAACAAACAAAGAATACGGAACTGATACGCGATCCAGAATCAGTGTGATAAGGCCGTATGCCGGAGGCTGTTAAAAAACAACAAATACAGTTTTGAGGGTTTCGCGGAAATATACTTCCCTGAAAATATGCTTCTTGGTAATAATTATCGTATAACGCGCTAAACTAACATAGTTGTGAATTTTGAAAGAATAAAAGAGTATAATAAATGGAGCTTCTGCGCTTTCCTCGATGACACAAATTATGTTAGGCGAAGATGACTTCGATGGCGCGAGCAAGCGCTCCGGGCACAACTCCGAAGGTGGTCAGACGTACGGACCTGCGACCAAATTATTCCGCGGAATAAAATAGTTACGGACATTTGGGCGTTGCCGAGTCACTTTCTTGACACAAAGTAGAGCACGGTCAACATAAGTCTAACAAATATAAATGAACTGCTTAAACTTCTGAAGTGACATTTCATTGCTAAGGACAGGTTTCACGCGAAAAAAAATTTGAACGTTACCCGATAAAGCGTAGGGGCTTATAATACGTGATATTTCCTCGCTAGAGTAGCAGGAGTAAGTACTTCGCTGTGCGGAATGAATGATCTTTGCGCTAAATTACAGAAGGTACTTTCTGTTTTGGCTACTTAGCGCAGCACTTCATACGAAGTCGAGCTGCAGAAATTCGGCTGCTCTTTTGTTCATGTCGTTAGGACATCTTTTACTTGCAAGCGCTACAAAATACAGCCTAAATGCCATTGCCACCTAGTAGATTCCAAACTCAGCAGTGAGTCTATCAACAATATTAGGCAAAGCGTTTCGCTTAGAACATATGTCATATGTGATGAGTTTTCATTTTAACCAGATGGATTTCAAGCGCCCCATTCATGATGTGTGTAACATGCGTATCTCAGTGGGCTCGGCAGCGCAACCAAGATACGTATCTCTCACCTGCCACAACTGCTCTTTGTGCAGATCCTCGCCGCGACCTGCCTTTCGTCACATGTCCCCGAGCCATGCTGGATCGGAAGCCACCTGACGGGATCTTACCTGCCGCTTGAGCCTGTGCGCCTGCCGGTGCAGATTCATCGCTGGTCTCCAGCCGCGACACCCGACACAACGCACTTCTGTCCGACGCCACCGCCCCCTGATCTGGACTACGTCTGACCACTACCTTTACTGTCACCTCGGACAACGGAATCGCTACTGCTATCACTCTTTCTCGATTAAAGGCGTGCGGAAATGTACGCCATCTTCAGTGGGCTCGGCAGCGCAGCCAAGATGCGTATCTCTCCCCCGCCAAAACTGCTCTTTGTGCAGGTAACTATTCGGTATTCCTTGTTCGCTGTGCGTACTTCTCCTGCCGCTTTGGTTGTTCTGCCAAGCCCACGCTTTTGTTCTTCTGCTGCTTATGATTGCGCCTGTTTGCTCAGGACCTGCTTACGTTATCTGGTGACGTCGAAGAAAACCCCGGACCACCCACCACGCGGTCTAATGATCAAGTTTCAGAAATTTTAACTGCCCTCAATGAAATTCGATCTGGACAGGCATCCTTGCTAAGCGAAGTTAAATCAATACACAAGTTGTCGCAGAACAACATGGCACTCGAAGGTATTAAACAACGCCTCAATAAGATAGAAATTGACTGCTCTGCATTACTCGCGGTAAAGGAAGCAGTTGAAGGTATTTAGACCATTGCCGAGCGGAACACAAATGACATAACTACCTTAATTGTCACAAAGATTAGAGGACAGAGCACGTCGCTGCAAGCTTTTGTTTTTTGTCCATGACGACTGTGCCAGTGAAACGTGGGCGCAGTCCGAAGAAATTATCCTTAGGCACTGCAATGACGATCTGGGTGTCAGTCAGCAGCCCAGAGATATAGAGCGCGCACACAGGCTTGTCACCCATCATGACCTTCTTTCTTCTCTCCTTCCTCTTCCCCAGTGCAGAGTAGCAGGCCAGATCTGAATTATTCGGGCCAACCTCTCCGCCTTTTCCTTTCAATAAATCCAGTGCACGTTAAAGAACCCCAGGTGGTCGAAATTTCCGGAGTCCTCCACTACGGCGTCTCTCATAGCCTGAGTTGCTTCGGGACGTTAAACCACACAAACCAAACCATCTATCTTGGCGCCAGTGTACCTAGTAAAAATAGGCCCATTATTGCAAAGTTCGCGCATTTAAAAAGAACAGGGAACAAGTGCTTTCATGTGCCAAAAAGCTAAAGGACACAGACTACAGCATATCCCAGGACTATTCACCTAACGCTCAGTTTGCACGAAAACAACTCGTCGCTTTCGCCAAAAGCCAGCCCGGTAAATGGAAACTTCGTCATAACAGAATGGAAATCGGCAAAAAAAAAACACATTTTTGACCATGCTAGTCAACAAGACATCCTACGCCGTGCATAGCTACCTGCTAAAAACTGTAAAATGTTAAGTCATGACTGTATTTCATTGCTTTACGCCAATATTAGAAGTACCACCCCTAAGCGTGATTCTCTTCTTAACCTTATCGATACCACTGATAGTAATGTTGTTGTAATAACCAAAACGTGGTTGACTTCATCAGTTCCCAATTCTGATTTACTCCACCCGTTTAAGAACTTTGACATATTCCGGCGAGATCGTACTGGGAAACGTGGGGGTGGTGTTCTTATGGCCGCGCATAGTTCACAAGTCTTGACATATACCCTTCCAACTCGAAGCTGTTTTTATCTCTTGTTGTGCTACCTTTAATCCTGTGACGATTGCAGCGTTCTACCGCCCACCCGGTGCCGATAATTCTTTCATTGAACATTTTCTAGAAAGCCTAATTAAGTTACGTCCTCTTTCTCCCGTACTAATTCTTGGTGACTTCAATTCCCCGCCTTAAACTGGTCAGATATCACGTTAGCGGCATCAAAACATAGCTCCGATGGCGACTTTGTGACCACCTGTCTCACATTTGGTTTGTCACAAATAGTCCATTTCTCAACCAGGCAAACTCACAAATCAGAAAAATATTCTCGACATCATCCTCACGTCACACCCAGATAACGTCCTGTCAGTTTCACAGCTTCCCATGCTTAGCGATCATGTAACATTTCATGCTACATGCCAGTGTCACATCCCTCGCCCTGAAAAGGTGAAAAAGAAAACCATGTACGATAGAGCCGATTATCAAAAAATTAAGGAAGCACTCACTTAGTTTTGTAGTTGGTTCCTAACTGAATTTAACCGGCTCTCTGTTGACACCAACTGGACACTTTTTAGAAATAAAATGCAGGAACTTATCAAGGCTCATGTGCCCGCAATCACTGTAACCGAAAACATAAAATCACCCTTGTTCTACAATACTCTAAGCTGTCTACATAAAAGAAAGAAGCGGTTATTTCGTGAGGCTAAATGGACTTGCAGCGAAGGAGCTTGAAAAAAGTACTGCGATGTTGACAAAACATTTCATGTCTTGGCAAAAAAAAGCAAAACGATCATTTTATTCAACGACCCTGCCTTCGATGCTACGTAATATTCTAAAAAAAGTCTGGAAAATCGTAAATCCCACTTACTCCAAGCCTCTATCGTTGCTCGACCCAGACGGGATCTCTATTGCTGACCGTGACGCTGACCGAGTGTTGAATTCTACTTTTTGTTCTGTGTTTACCCGCGAGCCTGATACGACCTTACCAGAGTTTCCTTATTTTGATCACCCTTTGATGCCTGACTTGACATTCGAGCCCTATGGAATCGCAAAACTTATTGAATCGCTGAAACTTGCTTCATCTGCTGGTGTGGACGGATTTATTGCAAAATTACTAATGAACACAAAGTGCGTTTCAAGCGTAATATTATCTCATAAATTTCACCACTCCCTTTCATCACGCATGGTTCCGCAAGACTGGAAGGTAGGCAAGGCCCTTCCAGTCCCCAAAAAAGGCCCTTCACAGTCACCCAGTATCTATCGCCCTATATCTCTAACTTGTCTTTGGTCTAAATTAATGGAACATATAATCCACTCGCATGTAGTAAAGTTTCTAATCTCTTGTAATTTTTTTCATCCCAACCAACATGGGTTTCGCAAAGGCCGCTCGTGTGAGACACAGTTAGCATTATTCATCAATGACCTTAGTTGTAGCTTAGATAATAACGTCCCCATTGATGCCCTATTTTAGACCTCAAAAAAGCTTTTGACAAAGTTCCTCACAAACGCTTATTTTTAAAACTTTCATCCCTTAATCTCCATACGCACGTGTATGACTGGATTTGTGACTTTTTAACTAATCGACAGCAATTTGTGTATGCTAATAATACCGCTTCTTCCAGGTCTCCCATACTCTCAGGTGTGCCTTAGGGCACAGTCCTCGGTCCACTACTCTTCTTAATATACATTAAAGACCATCACAACAAATATTTCATCTACCATTCGCCTATTCGCCGACGATTGTGTTATCTATCGCCCTATTAACAATAACAACGATGTATGTGCCCTCCAAACTGACCTTTCACGAATTGAATCTTGGTGCAAAACGTGGCTAATGTCATAAAATGTTAGTAAAACTTCGTTAATTTCTTTCTATCGGCGACAGTCATACATAACGCTTGACTATGTACTCTGCGGCTCCGTTCTTTCTTCCACATCAGCATGTAAGTGCTTAGGTGTTCACATATCTCATTATCTCTCTTGGTCCGCCCATATTACAACAATTGCTAACGAAGCTGATCGTGTCCTCTCTTACTGAAGACGTAATTCACCATTAGCTTCTTCTACTGTCAAGTCTCTGGCCTACGTAACACTAGTTCGTACAAAGCTTGAGTATGCATGCGCAGTATGGGACCCTCATATTCTGTATTGGACTAAAATCCTCGACTCTGTCTAAAATCGCGCAGTTAGATTCATCTTTTCCGATTACTGTTATCGTTCCAGTGTGACTACTATGAAATCTGAAGCTAACCTGCCTAAAAATCAACAGACTTAGCCTCTCTCACAAATTCTATCACTTGTCACTTGCTGATCTAGAACCAACTCATCGCACCTCCGTTCGAACGAGTCACACAAAAGCCGTTTATCCGCCTCGCGCACGTACCTCCGCACATCTGCATTTTTCCAGACTGCAGTCGACTGGAATGGCCTGCCTGCCGATGCCGCACTCCACACCAGCATCGCGAATTAAAAAAAAAAGCCGTTGAAGGTCTATTTATTTATTTTTTGTAATTAATTTTTTGATTTTCTGTGCTGCCATGAATTCCCCTGATGTAATACCTCATACTGGAGATTTGAGGTGTACAGTAAATAAATTAATACGCTTATATGTGTTTTGCCCTTTATTGTAGTTTTTTTACGGCCTTCTGGTTTCAAGAATGACATTGGTTGAGGGTGCCATGCCAGTCACCCTGGCGGTGTCTCGTACGGATAAGGAAATTTTATAGTTATCAGATGGACTGTACTTACTACTGGGATAAGGCCGCATCCCTATTTCCGCCATTAGACTGGTCCTGAGTCAGCATCCGCTTGACCCCGAAGACTTCTTAGCCAAATCCACCCACCTAATTTTCTGCCGCCTCCTACGAGACTTTTCTTCTCTCGGAATCCAATTTGTTATCATTAGCGACTATCGCTAATATTCTCTTCGCAAAACATAAACTGTCTATGCTGATTTCTTCTTTATTTCGAATGGAATGCCATTAACACGAGTTATTTGTCTGACCCACGCTTCCATATCTTAACGTAACACACATAAGTTTCCATTCTACGGTTATTTGCGTTGCGCTGTAAGGTGCTGAAGCCGAAATACAACCCACGTGACGTATGTAGCATAAAAGAGGATATCAGCAAAAGGAAAACTTGCGTGCTTATTTCGCCTTGGAACGTTCCCACTTTCTAAGAGGGAATTGCATTGTGAAATTCCGCCATGGCTTTTATTTCTTCGCATGACCATAGCGAGAAGGTTTTTGTTTTATTTTTGGTTTTCCAAAGATCGCTTGCCAGAGTTGCTTCAGCTTTGACACGCGTTGACAGCCATGACGGCACCACGCCCTGGACCTGTTCGAAGTCACGAGGGTCAAGCGTCACGGCGCTTCGAGATTACATATTCCCATTGCGTTCTTTCTTCCGTAGAGCATGAGTCGAGAGCCATCCAAACTTTATTTTGCTTTCCGCTAGCCCGTTATTGATCGGCACGTCACCACCTCGGGCTCCGTGAACAAGCCAGCGCCCCTCTGCTATTGAGGATATGATATGACAGACGCGCTTGAAGACGCTCAGAGAAGCGTGGTTTAGCGAAGAGGTTCGAAAGGCTTTATCAAAGTGTTTCCTTTTTCACGTAAGACAGCAAGAAGGCGGACGTAATCTAGCAAAACTTTGTATATGTTGTCGTAATTATGCACTGGAAGGAATGAGCAAATTATGCACTGCAAGGAATAAGCCAACTAAGATTCGTGCTCAGAATACTGCCCTTGATCTTCCTGTGCGAACGAACAAATAAAAAAGGATCACATGCTGCTGGAGGTAGCGCCAATATTTGAAAGAAACCTTCGCATTCGGATGACTAAGGAAACTTGGCTCCTTCTTGGAGATAAATTGTAAGAAGTTGAACTTGCCCAGGGCTTTCCTGCAATGCGTATGAAGAGCTTATGCCGGCGTTTTTTCCAAAATATCTAGAAATATTATAATTGACAATTACGTTTCGTGACCTCAAAGGGTATGGTGCGTTACCATGGGCGACTACCTCCTGTACACAACCCCATTTGATCTGCGTCGTGTGAATATGCCAGCATGGCAGAGCAGTAGCGAGACTGACTAGGCATCCAAGAGCCCTGGAAGGTTGGTTCTTGTTCCGCCAATTCCAACCTCAGATGAGCAATTGGAGTTGACAACTTCCAACGTTCTGATACCATATTCTCCTGTAAAGTCTCAAGTATGATCGAAGGTGAGTGCTCGGTCATGGCAACTGCTAGCTATACCACTTACCAGCGCTACATCCCTTATTGAAGCGATATGTTTACTATGCGAGGTAAAGCCAAGGCCACCGCGTATTTCGGCTACCTTCAAACAGTTTGACGGCCACGTTCGAACTTTATATATATAATTTAAAGGAGCGAACAGTCTGCGAGTCGAAGGTAAACGTTGGGGGTTTCTTTAGTTGTTTTTTTACTTTGTTGTTGATATTGACCAGAGTCTTATGGTGATTTTAGGGAGCAAGGATATTAAATAAAAACCAGAAGAAAAAACCACGCACCGTTAGTGGGAGTCGAACCCACGACCTCCGAATGTCGCGTCCAGTGCTCTTCCAACTGAGCTACAACGACGGCTGTCCAGTCGGAATAATATTTTGGATTTGAGGGGCCAATGTCTCTACACAAAAGTTAAGAACCTGAGTTTTGCACGATACGGCGTAGTTTTCTCGCAAAAAATCGTATACCATTAGAGGTGGAAAATGGCGTTTTTGCCAATTCATAAAGTTACAAGTTTGGATACCTGCTGCTTCCTCCAGAGCCAGAAAGTGATTTGCGCTGATAAGGTTGAAAAGTTCGCAGGGGTAAAGTATATAGATGCAGGTAGCACAGGACCGGGTTAGTTGGATAAAATGAGTCCTTCGCCCAGCAGTGGTAGAATCCGACTGATGATGACGTTGATGATGAAGCTCATGCGTATGCCACTAAAATGTATACCATACGGCCTCGAAGCTAGGGATCCAAATCATTTTAAACCCAGAGAAGAGCCGAGTGCATACATGTTACGCTCTTAGCGAAAAAGCACAAGCATATTAAAAAACAGTCACCAAGAACGGCTCAGATTGAGAACGCTGAGTTGATTCCAAGAACGGCATGGCTCGATAAAATCTCGTCTGAGTAGGATCTGAGCGCTTGCAGTGCCCACTTTCCACTGAGGGGAGAAGAAAGAGGGAAGTAAGAAGAGACCACCTTTCAGTTCTACTTGCCGCTGCAACGCTCGAGCAATTTCCATTTGGAAGCTACCCAGGAAACTTCTAAACTTTTCCAGCTTCTGCAGTGCTGCAATTTGTCGATGGCGGGTCCTGTGACTGTAAGGCTCCGCAGTATGGAAAAGTGGCATACGTTATGTTATAATGCATTGCGAGCTCCACTTGCGTGGAGCTCGCAATTCACAATTCAGTCGCTCTGCCAACCGATGGCAGCACCAATATGCTCGTTGCCTGAAGAAGTCGTGTATAATATGTTGTGCGTGGCATAAAGGCGGATTAGAGCATCACCCTTGAAGTACAGTGAGTCCCATTTCAAGTGAAACCGAACTCACTGTACATAGGCGTAGGAAAAGAATAAAAGAAGACTTTAGAAGTTTTCAAAGGTTTATCAATGAAGGACCTGCTTATATGGCACTTGGTGACCTTGTCTGGCAATTAGAGTTATCGGCCACGCAGTCTCCTGTGACAATTTATGGCTTTGTGGTGATATTTGATTGTGGTGACTATTGATTTTCATCGTGTTCTATATTGCTCATTTTTCGTTTTGTATTTTCCACTCCTGTTACAGCCCCCTACAGTGGCTGACAGTATTAATAAATGAAATGAAATGAAATGAAATTTACGTCTCATAAAGGCAACGAAAAAATTGTAACCTGCCACACATTTTGAATTTGCATCTTTCCACCTTACTCTGCTCGTTTGCTTCCAACACAATTCTGGTAGGAGAAAAGGAAATATAGAACTACGCGATGCACCAGCTTTCGCCGGAAAAACAGGAACCGCGCTCAGAAAATTATCAATACAGGCTACTGCCAGGAGAAACAGATTATTTTATTTTGTGGGCATACGCCAAGTTTGCCAACAAAGCTCACGAGGAGGCTACATAGCTAAAGTAGCGCTTCAGTAGGACTTTCCTAAGTCACCTAATAGGCGAAAATGCAGCCGACTTTTGTCACCTGTCGTCTGTTATGAGCCGTGTAAGACCCGTTCAGTGGTCACAAATAGAAATAAAACACAGTTGTTGCTGCAATACCGCCACTATTACGGCAGAAACTAAGCGAGAAGTGCATACGAGATAAAGTGACGCCAGGGTAGTTAATCATTTTTACCGTTGTTTTTTTTCCTCGTCTGCTACGCTTTATCTACGATTTGCTTAATCCACACCACGAAAACGGAAAACTGGCCACTCCTTCTTGCATTGTATTAATGATTTGTGGCATGTGTAGCCCCCTCACTCACACCTGGCCAAAGTTTGAACTGTCAGTTCGCAACCTCTATTGATATTTGTGTTTAAGGCGACAAAAGTTTGTTTCAGCGACGGTTTTCGCGTCTTCTCTTTCTCCAGAACGTTGTCTTGGGAGGTTCTGCCTGTGAAATGTTCCCGCGGCCGCGACAAGTGATTCTGCCATGTAGTTACTAACGAAGCGAGTTATTCATAGCGCCGTAACTAAAATTCTTTGTCCTCATTACTAAGGCGTTTTGAAAAATATACATATAACACTGCGACAAATATGGAGGCCTTAACAGGGCGCGTTCGGTGCCACATCGCTGAATATTCACGCCTACCTGCAAAGTTTGAAAGTGGGGAATTAGGGAAAGAGGAAAGCCTGGAGCAAAGAACGCGCTCAACGTCTGAGCGAAGTCCCCACACGCTTGCTATACAATGTTAGTGGCTGTCACGTGGCACCGTACCTCTGCGTTATCAACTGCGCCGAAGAACATTGCCGACGGCGGCCAGTTTCACATAAGCCGTAGTAAACTAGGAACGGATGTAGCCGATAATCGTGCGCGATTCGATAATTATAATCAAGTCGTGAAATAGGTTACCCTACGTCATCCATGGCAGCGACACGGCGACACAGGATCAGTTTCTTGCAAGTAGAAAGTTGTCTGTAGTTCTTGGAGTACGTTAAGAACAAGTTGCATAGAGGTTCAGGTAAAACCCAAAATTCGCAGTATTCTTTTCGCAGTGGATAAGGAAGGCCACCTTCCACAAGAAGAATCTACGGCCGACACCGTATAAATTACCAGATACCGTTTTTGTGTAATCGTATTGATGGGCTACTAAATGTTAACAAACCTGTCAGGAAACATTTGCCTAAATCTCTTTGCTCAAGCATAATGTCACATTTTCTATCATGTCATCATACCAACTCGCCCAGATGTCTCTTCTATCACATACATATACTTTATATATTGTTGTTTTCCATTCGCTGTACTTCAAAATGCATGTGCTCATTTATTTATATTTGTGAGTGCTTTATTCTGTCTCACTAAGCATCAAATAGTGTTGTAACAATATTGCCTGTAGCAGTATATTTCATTGTTTTATTAATTGATGTTTGTTTATTAAAACAGCGTAGAGAGGACAACCGATGGTCGCTAAGGGTAAAAACAAAAGTAATGTTATGTAAATTATTCTTTAATCTACATAGGTATTTGTGCTTTTTTCTGTTTAGTATCTGCTAGTGATTAAAGCTAATATGTCCAAATTTCTTTCTAGCCTAAAAGTGCTCTTCTTGAGTGTTTTTAAAAGGCATTTCTTAAGCTGCCTGTTGTCGGGGACAAAAACGGACAAAAACCAGATCAGAGGGACGTGTCAGGAGACGGCTGTTTTGTT
>JAJIZL010030944.1:0-15248 GCA_023969395.1 Amblyomma maculatum
TGGAACTCTCTTGCTTTTTCCATGATCCAGCGAAGGTTGGCAACTTGGTCTCTAGTTCCTCTGCCCTTGCGAAACCCAGCTTGCATGTCCGGAAGCTCCCGATCCACATACTGGTGCAGCCTACCTTGGAGGATTTTCAACATCACCTTGCTAGCATGCGAAATAAGCGCGATCGTGCGGTAGTTGGAACAATCTTTGGCACTGTCTTTCTTTGGAATGGGGATGTAAACTGACCTCCTCCAATCCTGTGGCCACTGCAGGGTTGTCCAAATCTTCTGACATAATGTATGCAGAATGTTAACAGCGTCATGGTTGAGGTTTTGAAGCAACTCAGCTGGAATGCCATTAATTCCGCTAGCTTTGTTCTTAGCAGAGCTGGCTAAGGCCCATTCAACTTCACTCTTCAGGATGCCCGGCTCGAGATCAGTGATCACAACCGTCTTATGTTGGGTTTGCACATTCGGGTCCTTCTTGTACAGTTCTTCTGTGTATTCCTGCCACCTCTTCTTTATCTCTGAGGCTTCAGTGAGGTCCTTGCCTCGTTTGTCCTTTATCACGCCCAGCTTAGCACAGAAGCTTCCTTTGATATCTTTGATTGTCTTATACAGAGCTCTTGTGTTCCTTAATTGACTGTTGTCCTCAACTGCTTGGCACTGTATGTTCAGGAAGGCATTCTTATCTCTCCTTGCTATTTTCTGAAAATCCGCATTGAGAACCTTGTATCTTTCTCTTTCCCCCATAACTTTTGCCATCCTCCTTTCCTCAGCTATTTGCAAAGCCTCTTCAGATAACCAGTTTGCTTTCTTGCATTTCTTTTGCTTTGGAACTACCTTAGTAGCAACTTCTTGTATTATATCACGAACATCAGTCCACATCTCTTCGGGCTCTTTGTCTTCTAGATCTAATTCTTGATATCGATTCCTCTCTTCCACAGCATATTGTAATGGAACTTGATCCAGATTATACCTGAAAGGCCTTCTAGTTTTCTGCGTTTTCCTCAACCGAAGCTTAATCTTGGCAACAAGAAGCTGATTATCGGTGCCACAATCGGCCCCAGGCCTTGTTTTTACTGCTTGTATAGCGCTTCTCCATTTCTTCCGGCAAATAATATAATCGATCTGATTCCTGTACAGAACGTCCGGTGAGGTGTATGTGTACAGGCGCCTCTTGTGCTGTTGAAAATGAGTATTCGCTATGGTCAGGTTGTTTTCTTGACAAAACTCTACTAGCCTCTGCCCAGCTTCATTTGGCTCACCAAGACCGAACTTGCCTGTAATTCCCGATATTTCTTCACTCCCTACCTTGGCATTCCAGTCTCCTATGAGAAAAACGACGTCTGATGATGGGGTGCGGTCTAAAAGGCATTGTAGGTCCGCATAAAATCTCTCAACGTCAGCTTCTTCAGCAGTAGTGGTCGGTGCATAGACTTGGACATCTGTTATGTTGAAAGGGTGACCTTGGATGCGAAGCGAAATCAATCGGTCGTTTTTAGGGTTGTACCCTAGCACTGCTTTGCCCATTCTTCTGTTTACTATGAGAGCGACCCCATTCCTCCTCTTGGATTCGTACTCACAATAAAAGACGTAGGGGTCGCCGGAGTTAAATTCTCCTATTCCGGTCCACTTGAGCTCGCTGATACCCAAGATATCAATGTTCAATCTGTCCATTTCTCGCTTGACGATATCCAGTTTACCTTGCGTCATAGATCTTACATTCTTAATCTTGGCAACAAGAAGCTGATGATCGGTGCCATAATCGGCCCCAGGCCTTGTTTTTACTGCTTGTATAGCGCTTCTCCATCTCTTCCGGCAAATAATATAATCGATTTGATTCCTGTACAGAACGTCCGGTGAGGTGTATGTGTACAGGCGCCTCTTGTGCTGTATGTGATACATCTCCTTGCAACATCGGACTTTCAGGTCGCTTCCCGACACATCCACAACTGAGCGTCCTTTTGGCTTTAGCCCAGCCGCTTCATTCGTCCTGGAGCTACTAGGAATCGCCCTTTGTTCATCCCCAGTAACATGTGGGACGCCTTCCAACCTGGGGGGCTCATCTTCCCGCGCCATATCATTAATGGTATTGTGTCTGGCCATAGGGTTTTCTTGGAAGGTAATACTGGAGTGGGCTGCCATTACCTTCTCCAGTGAATCACATTTTGTCAGAACTCTCTGCCGTGACCTGTCTATCTTGGGTGGCCCTACACAGCTGAGCTCATGACTTCATCGAGTTTCGCAAGCCACTCCGCCACGACAAGGCAGTGATCCATGAAGGCAGTGATCCAGCGCAATACAATCCAAATTGTAAACACTGTGGCGAAATAGCAAGATATGATCACATATTATGGAGCTGCAAAAAAGCGCCGCCACCAGCGGATCTACTACCGGTCCCTTCTTTTGAGCGGTGGGAGGCTATACTGGCCAGCTCAGACCCGTTAAAGCAAGTTCGGGCTACTGAGTGGACTCAAAAGGTCGCCGAGAGCAATGGTCTTGAGGCCATCTAAGTGTAGCGCCCACAAATCGCTCATTGCTGATAATAAATGTTTGCCACTCCAAAGGGAGCCGCAGCTCTACTGCACCTATGCACACATTTCACGGGTAATTGGTGGCGAAGTTTTGACCCTAAATGCTCTCGCTGTGGAGCAATCATCATCGTCGTTGTTGTCGTGCCCAAGCACGAGCAGGAGAGTACTATCCTATTGCCGTAGCCTTCCCGCCTCGCATAATACTGCTCCACAAAGGCGCTGTTATACAAACTATAATATTTTGTCTACTAGTTAACTGTAGCGCTGTGCAGCAAAACATCGTTATCTTCATCCAGTTCCCAGTGCGAAATATTTTCGCTCTTTAGAGTGACATCATCATCTTCCAGAAGTTCCATCTGTGCCGCTTATTCAATAAAGCCGAGGTAAATGCGTGACATAAATTACGCCACCAAGCTATTGAAAACGAATTCGTGGTAGAAAGTCCAACAAGACCATCACATAACGAGACGACAAACTAGCCCGTCGCTGAGAAGCTTACCCAATGAGGAAGCGGCCGCACAGTCATGGAACGTGGATACTTGAACCCATCTAGTTATTATTACCAGTTAAATGCGCTGCATTCGCTATACATTCGTAAAGCCAAAACTCGTGCACTTCCAGCGAGAGGTTGATATTGATAATAAAGTCATTAAAGAAATCGCAGAAAAAGAAAGGTCAAAATAATTAGTCCATAATTCAAGAATTGGCATACGTTATTCAGTCAGCTAAAGTAACGCATTTAATATACTGACAAAAAGTGCTAGTTCAACTCCTTAGCAAAAGCTGAAAAAGGCAACAAAGAGTGTGGAAGACGCAAGCTTCACTTACTAGTGCAACCTCATAAAAGAACAAAGGTGGCTTTGAGGGTCATGTATGCAAGGCATGGGCTTATATCCTGTACTCAGATTAGCTAAATATATCTCTTAGAGAAAATAACAGAATTATATACGGCAAATATTAGGGAGTAGTGAGATACAAAAATAATCCTGATGAGGCTAAGCAGAGTTCTGGGACGGGTCAGCTAATGAAAGAACTGCGTATGACTTAACCGTTTGTTCCATAGTTAACATAAATAGTATAATAAAGTAGACCATAAAGCACAGCGCCAGAATGTGGAGTGTTTAACAGAAACACAGCATATCATTTTGGAATTCCTGCAGTGTCCTAATACCCTGCTCTAATATTGTTTGTGGGAAGCTTCAGGAACCCCAGATTCTCATGGCTGCTCACAGCTGTCGCTAGGTTCGACTAGATACGGACAGCATCTAAACTCCGATCACATTCAGCTACACAAGGTTCTGCAACAAGATTCAGATCGATGGTGAATGTTAGGTACCAATTTTTAAACTGGTTATTAATTTGTATAGCGTAATATGCATTTGCGTAGCATTTCAAGCGCTACTATCATCTTGAGTAGAGCTCATTAATCATGATCTCCAGCTGCTTGTATGCAATCTTGTTTAAAGCCGTATGTTTACTTCACAGACTCTTTTTGTGCTTCCAGCCACAATACAGACAGCTGAAGATAGCAAGGACAGCGAAACTACGGGTGAGTGTTCATTTTTATTGTGTCTTTCTCATGACGAATGTGTATACACTATACAGACTTCGTATTTGATATTTTTTGCTTCTGGTTAATATCTGCGCATTTAATAAATTTGTAGAGCAACTGTGAATAGGTTCGGCGCGGACATGCTTATATCGTTTCACATTTAGGCACAGTATGAAATCGAACTGTTAGACGCTAACCACTGACTGTGCGGCGGTGTTTTTCTACAGAAAACCCTTTTAACACTTGTTCTTGCATTCGTGCAAGGTTTTGTACCCCTTTTTTCTTTTGAGTGCCAAAGGCGGCTTATAAACTACGCTGTAATGTTGTTTCAGGTTGCGGTTCAGTAGTCAGAAAAGCAATGTTCCCTAATGAATACTTATTTCAGATCTCACGCCTGTTATTGATTTCATTCAGAATGTATCCCGTGTAATGAAAGTGTTTCTGAGAAATGCACGAGAACACTTAATGAAGCAATCTCGAGTTAAGACGGACTTCATGTCTTCCTGCGTTATTGGACAAAGAGGGTAAGAAATTCTTCAAGGCGATTGAGTAAATATTATACTGGAGTTGCAATAGAAAAGCATGATGGAGAAAAAGATAAACATTTTTTAGCACAGTAGTGAAATATGCGCCTAAGCTTGGCAGCCTCCTGAGTTCACAAAGCTATGGACCTGAGTCATCTCTTTAGCCCGGTCTACAAAACTATTCTGGTCATCCCGTCTGGAGCTTGACAGGTGGGTGTCCCACAGCTCTTTTGATAGGTCTGTGGAGTTTATAGTATGGTCGCTTGGGGTGCCTTGACTTCCCCACGCTATATGTTATAGGGAGTGCTGCACGTTGCAGAATATACATTCATGTTTGTAGGCGGTAGCCGAGATGCTCTTGGCTTGTATATTTCTGTGCGTTACAGATTCTTCTTTGATTAGTTTACAGTGAGGTGAAGAATAATTTCTTCCCTGAAGTCAGTAATGCCGGATGATGTCGGTATACTTTATGGGTACAACCAGGGCTTTTCGAAATTTCTGTAGATGTGGTTCCCATGCTAGTGTATTCTCGCGGTGAGAAATTGGCGGACTCATTTTTTTTAAAAAGGGTATATCGCTGAGCCTAGATGATGTAATTTTTGGAAGGTGGTGTATTGTGGTGGCTTAGAAGCTACCTTTAGTGCAATGATATTGCCACCTGACAGTTTGAGGTAGCGCTTGAAAGACGAAGAAGTTGGAGACTCTCGCGCGCTTCGGCTAGCTATAGGACTATGGACTCTTGAGCCTTTGTCTTTGTGTTACCGTTTCCCGTAAACCTCTGTCTTGACTGTATGTGCCTCTGTTGCCGATTCCCATAAATCCCTGTGTTTGTGACAGTTTTGGTGGAGCCGCTGGGTAATTGTCCTCTCAATGTCGCACACCCCTCCGCGAACCAACGACACCGAGCTTTTGCCTGTGAACATGCCAGTTCATCGCGTCAGCCGGAGGAACCTGGGCCTGCCTTCCTCCCAAACACGGGCCCTTGGAGTCCACTTCAACAACGAGCCTCCGGGCAGCCACGCAAAGCACTACGTTGGTCATGCAAGGTACTCCTGTTTACCTTCAAAACCCCCGAGTGCCGAAATCGTTCCATGGCACTGCGCATGAAGACGTTGAGGATTGGCTCACTCAATTCGAACGAGTCGCATCCTTCAATCAGTGGGACGACAACTTAAAGCTACGGAATGCCATTTTCTGCCTAGAAGACCATGCTTTGACGTGGTATGAGAACCGAGAAGACACATTAACATCATGACCTCAGTTCCGGCGTCTTATCATAGAGGCGTATGTCAGCCCGGATAGGCGCAAACGAGCAGCACGTGCTCTAAAATCTCTGAAACAGATGCCAAACGAGTCCCTCATGATGTATGTTGAGGACATGACGAAAGTATTTAGACGTGCGGATCCCAACATATCTGAACACAGAAAGCGGCGCCACCTGATGCGTGGGGTTAAAAAACTGCTTTTTGCTGGTCTTGTACGTAGCCCACCAACTACAGTTACCTCATTTTTAACAGAGGCGGTCACCATGGAAAAGATCCTACACCAGCGGTCGGTGGTCTACGACAGCCCAATCCTCGCTACGACTGCTGCCGAGCCTCTTACAGCTGCTGTAAGCAATACTGATCACCTCCGAGATCTTATTCGTGCAATTGTACGCGAGGTACTGCAGAAGGTTTGTGCCACGTTCCAACCCAGGCGTGATTCTCGCGCACATATGATCCGCGAAGAGATTCAGCAAGTCACGCAGCCATCTCTGCATGTTGCTGAAGCTCAAAGTACCCCTGCTCCTGATTTTTCTCGTCCGACTTACGCTTACATTCTCCGACGCCCAGTTCCCGTCCAAGGTCCGTTGCCTACGTTACCACCAACCCAGTGCATGCGCGTTCAGCAGCCAACGCAATACATTCCTGTACAGCAGCCAACACGGTACGTGCGGCCACCGCGGTCAAACATTCGACAAACGGACGTCTGGCGGGCCCCTAGGAGCCGCCGCCTTTGCTACCACTGTGAGGAACCTGGTCACATTTTCCGGTGGTGCCCTTATCGGGAACTCGGACCGGAGGGTTTTTACACCAACGCATCTAGACGCACGTTCGGTCAACTATCTCGTGACATTGGAGACAACCTCGCACAAGAGAGCCTCCGGATGGCGCGCCGACAATCCAGGTCTCTATCCCCACGTCGGCAATCCCCTTCAACAACTGGTGACTTCCCGCGAGCACCGCCTGGTCGCTCGCCAAGCCCCCACCAGGAAAACTGAGTAGAGCGACCTCCGGGGGCGGGGCCGCTAAATGTCAGCACAAAGAAGTCCCGCCAATGAGAACAATTATGGATTTTGGAGCAGAAACGACAGCATTTGGTTCACGAGATCGGCTATCACTGGACATCCCTGTGTGCATCGATGGCCATAACGTCAGCGCTTTAGTAGATACCGGAGCAGACTTTTCAATTTTGAGTAGGAAACTGGCACCGCATCTTAGGAATGTTATGACACCATGGTGTACCACGCAGATACGGCTGGGGGGGGGGGGCATGTAATTACTCCTATTGGACAGTGCATGGCTAGGATCCAGATTCGTATGTCAACGTTCGTTGTCAGCTACGTCGTTCTCCGGGAATGTTCTCGTGATTTAATTCTCGGTGTGGATTTCCTATGGGAATATTGCGCCATCATCGATCTCCGGCAGCGAACGGTCTCGTTCTCAACGGAGAAAGCTGCTGCCAGCCCCACCGATGGCCAACATACGTGCGGCCTACGAGTTTCAGCCGAGTGTGTTTCAGTTCCTACCCGCTCCAGCGTGTTTGTGAGTGTTGTGTGCGACGGGCTTCGTGACGGTCCGATAATAGCTGAAGGCAACCGCTCGCTTTTATTTTCTCATGACATCTGTGCAGCTCGAAGCTTAATTATTATCAGCAATGGTCACTTTGAGCTTCTCGTCACGAACTTCATGAATGAATCTCGCCACCTCTATCGCTTTACTGCCATCGCTTTCGGCAAACTGTTAAATGAAGTTTCTGAATGTTTTGCGTCTGATATTATCGATACTCCTAGTGTTTTAGGCCACATCGATGTCAGCAGTGACCTTTCTGTCTGTCGACAACGCGACCTGCGTGCCTTACTGCTGGAGTACGCCCCGTGCTTTGCCTCGTCATCGAAAGTCCGGCAAACGTCTATAACCAGGCATCGCATCTTAACGTCTGATGATGCCCGACATATTCGACAGCAGCCGTACCGTATTTCGGCCAAAGAACATGAGGCAATTCGGACACAAGTCCAGGAAATGCTTAATGATGATGTTATTCAGCCGTCTAAAAGTCCGTGGTTGGCGCCAGTCGTGTTGGTTAAGAAATAGGATGGTGTGAGGTTCTTTTCTTTAAAATCTTCTGGCCACCTTATTCTGTGGCTTATTCAGAAACAGCAGTCTAAATAGACGACCAGACTGACCAAGCTAAAAACGAATACTTTACATAAAAGTATACATACATAAAAGCAAATATACAACGAATACTTTACATAAAAGTATACATACATAAAAGTACATATACATAAACAGACATGGACGGGACGAGAATAGAGCGAGCAAGTGGAACGATGGCAAAGCACAAATTGTCAAAAAGTCACCAAGTTGTTGGATGGAGAAGCCGGTGCAGACGCTCCAGGTAGTCAGAGTTCTGCAGGGTCGGTGTAGTAGGGTCTCGGTAAGCCCAGCGGAAGGCTAGGCCACTGGACGGGGCCTAGTAGAGGCAAGAGCCCTCGAGTTGCCTTTTCATGGCCGATGCGTTAGGCCTCCCCGACGTGCCTGGGCTCAGCACGGCGCCGAACGCTCGTGCCAGTGAAGAGCTGGCGCTGTGGCACTCCCGGGCCCGACCACCGTTCCGAGTTTCGTGGACGACAGGAGAACAGGACAGGATACGGCCGGCAGGCCCCAGGTCTGGATCCCCGGGTCAAGCCTGGCCGAAGACGCACCGCTCCGAGCTCCTTGGACAGCCGATCGGCTCCGCTGCTCGCCTGTTCTCCCCTGCTGGTGCCTCGCGCTCTTCGAGCCAACCTCCACGTTTTTCTCTTCTTCTTTCTCCTTTCTTCGTCTCTTTCTTCGTCTTTGATCAAATTATCACATGTTCTTCACAGATGGCACGCTGCGTTTTTGCATTGATTACAGGAAACTGAATGACATCACAATAAAAGATGCATATCCGTTGCCCCGTATCGACGATTCGCTCGATCGGCTTCGCAACGCCAAGTTTTTTTCCTCCATTGATTTAAAAAGTGGTTATTGGCAGATGGAAGTGGATGAGCGCGATCGGGAGAAGACTGCGTTTGTGACACCCGATGGCTTATATGAATTTAAAGTATTGCCTTTCGTTCTGTGTTCAGCGCCAGCGACGTTCCAGAGAATGATGAACAGCGTACTTTCCGGTCTTAAATGGCCAACCTGTTTGGTTTATTTAGACGACGTCATCGTGTTTTCAGAAACGTTTGACCAGTTAAGCGGCTGCGAACGGAATTGGACGCTCTTCGCTCGGCCGATTTGACACTCAAACCGGAAAAATGTCACTTTGGATATCAGCAGCTTAAATTCCTTGGTCATCCTGACAAAACAGCCGATGTAGCCAATTTTTCCATCCCTACACGAAGAAAACAGTCCGACGTTTCTTGGGCCTGTGCGCGTACTATCGCCGTTTCATTGCCAATTTTGCAAAGATTGCAGAACCTTTGACGCGCCGAACACGTAGTGACGTCCCGTATGTCTGGTCTTCCGAGCAGCAGGAGGCATTCACCGAGCTGCGCCAACGGCTGCACAACCCTCCCGTTCTTGCACACTTCGATGAGTACGCTGCCACCGAAATTCACACCGACACCAGCAACGTCGGTCTGGGTGCTGTTCTGGTGCAGCACCAGCAAGGCGAGAAAAAAGTGATCGCTTATGCCAGCCTTACCCTTTCTGGGGCAGAATCAAACTATTCAACTTCTGAAAAGAAGTGTCTCCCGTCGTTTGGGCGACAATGAAGTTCCGACCTTACCTCTACGGCCGTAAATTTAAAGTTGTGACAGACTATCATGCTTTGTGTTGGCTGGCTAGTCTTCGAGATCCATCAGGACGTCTTGCACGGTGGAGTCTTCGTATGCAGAAATTTGATTACTCGATCGTTTATAAATCTGGACGTAAACATGAAGATACTGACACACTGTCTCGATCACCCGTGGAGGTGGCCCATGAGAGTACGGATGAAGACGCCCATTTTCTTGGCAATATCAGTTCCCCTGATTTAAAGGCCCGGCAATGGGCTGATCCAGACCGTAAAACTGTGATAGATCATCTGGAGGGTTTCGATTCTACAGTGTCTCGACTGTTTGCTAAGGACTTATCCTTCTGTAAGCGTGACGGAATCCTTTACAAGAAAAGCGCCGGCAACAGCGACCGAGCCTATCTTCTAGTCATCCCTGCAGATCTCCGCGATGAAATCCGTCATGCTTGCCATGATGAACCCACCGCTGGACACTTGGGCTTTGCACGCACTCTTACCAGAGTGTGCCAGGCGTACTACTGGCCCAAACTTACCGCCACCGTTCATCGATGTGTTAGAGGTTTCCGCGAGTGCCAGCGACGCAAGACACCGCCATTGAAGCCAGCGGGTTTCCTGCAGCCTATTCCCCCACCGCTAGTACCATTCGACCAGACTGGTATGGACTTTCTCGGCCCTTTTGCTCTATCGTCAGCTGGCAATAAGTGGATTATCGTGGCTACAGATTATCTGACACGTTACGCGGAAACTATGGCGGTGCCACGTGCAACATCAACCGAAGTGGCGCAATATTTCATGACGCAGATCGTCCTCCGCCATGGCGCCCCTTCATACGTCATCACTGATTGTGGCAAGGCATTTACAGCTCGTCCTCTTGAAGTTTTCCAACTAAGCCAGACACATCACCGAAAGATTACTGCTTACCATCCTCAGTCTAATGGCCTTACTGAGCGACTAAACAAAACAATAGCGGACATGCTTGCCATGTATGTGGATGTGTGGCATAAAACATGGGACGTGATATTGCCTTATGTCACATTTGCATATAGTACGGCTGCCCAAGAAACAACTCGATTCACTCCGTTTCGCCTAGTATACGGACGCGATGTACAGACCATACTCGACGCTATGCTGCTATGTGCGGCTGACGACCAGCTGCTTACCGCTGACGCAGAAGAATTCATAAACTACGCTGAGGAAGCTCGCCAACTCACCCATAATCACATTACAAAACAGCAAGCAACAGATGCACGCCGATATAACGACCGCCATCGCTATGTTGTGTTCCAGCCTGGTGACAAGGTCTGGGTGTGGACACCTGCCCGGCGCCTAGGCCTGTCGGAAAAACTTCTCAATCGTTACTTCGGACCCTACAGAGTGTTGCGTCGCCTCTCAGAAGTTATGTACGAGGCTATTCCAGACGAAACTGTACCGAGTTCTAGTCGTCAGTGCTCGTCTGACCTGGTGCATGTGCTTCGCATGAAGCCGTATTTTAACCGCTGAAAGTCGTATTTGCCATCCGGAGCAGTTTTTTTTTTCTGTGAGCTTGCGGTTTTTTTTTTTTTCGAGGGGGGGGGGAGATAATGCCACCTGACGGTTTGAGGTAGCGCTTGAAAGACGAAGACGTTGGAGACTCTCGCGCGCTTCGGCTAGCTAGGACTGTGGACTCTTGAGCCTGTGTCTTTCTGTTACCGTGTCCCATGAACCTCTGTCTTGACTGTGTGTATCTGCCCCTGTTGCCGATTCCCATAAATCCCTGTCTTTGTGACAATATTATGTTGCACTGCTGGCGCTGGACAAAAATTTTTCATCTACTCACAAAATATGTGACTCTGACATTGAAGACTTTACTGTGAATAGCGTGGACTATTACTCAACTTCAAAATCAATTTTAGAAAAATCAATAATTATATTGGATGCTGAACTTTAAGCCCTAATGTGAAAGCTGGGCTGATTCTTTTGCGTTCATATTCGAAAACGACGCGCTGAAAAACGAGGCGAGACACTGCTGCTTTTTTCGTATATGCATACAATTTGCATCCTCTTTTTTCGCGCGATTTGACTTAGAAATAAAACTGTAATCACACACAATTTCGCAAACTAGTAGGATAGTGTTAACTCTGCAAACCGATTGTTTAAGCCTTAGATATCGCATCACGAATTATGATTTTAAGATATGTATTTTCCTTGTTTGCGAAATCAGATAGAGAAGATAAATTCCAAGTACCCCGTTCGCTCCACTAAAGTCAACTTATTTAGAAAGGTCTTCGGCTGCACTGAGCATTACCTGTGCATCTGTGAGATGCGCTAGCTATCACATGCTCATTATTACTGCGCCCTCATCTTAACCCACCCCTTTGAAAGCTGAACGTTCGAAGTTGTTCCTGTGGAGCCACCTTATGCTTCATATTAGTCCTCTCCTGCCATGCCCTGCAATGAAAGTACGCCTTCGCCAACGGACACTTTTTCTCCCTTTTCGCTCTCCAACTTTCCGCTTCAATAAATGTTCTGATAGAGATCCTCTATGCAATCCGAAATCCGTGGTTGCGCGCTGGAAAAGCTGACGCTGCCAACGACAGCACGAAACTGAGAACGAAGCCAATAAGAGTCGACGCTCAAGTATGTTTGGAAATATAAGCGACTTAATTTCTCAATCTGCTCTCCCGAAACGTCGTCCACAGATTGCGTTTCCTCTGCTAAGCGCCCGCTTTTATTAGCGCTACCCCTCTTCTTAGAGCACACTTCAGTCTGCCCAGTCAAAAAAAATCAATGGGTCCAATTGGGAAGACCAGTCAGATTGAATTGGTTCTGCCAATCCCAAATGGTTTGTCCAATGGGTACTGTCCAACCTAACTGGTTTCTTCACTCCCAATTGGGAAGCCCAGTTGGTTTCTTCACTCCCAACTGGGACACCCATTGGTTTCATGACTCCCAATTGGGAATGAAGAAACCAATTGGGCGTCCCAACTGGGACTGAAGAAACCAACGGGGGGATTGAATAAACCCATTGGGCTAATGGGAAGCCCAATGGGTTACTTCAATCCCAATTGGTATTCCCTCGCTCCCAATTGGGACCACCATTTGAAACGAATTGGGCTTCCAACTGGGCTTCCCATTGGTTCTAATTGGTCCTAAGCAAACATTCCCAATTGGGAAAGTCAAGTCAGTGATATCCTTGACTGAGATGTGCACAGATATACATACCTGTATAAAGAGACAAGAGTGAAAAATTTAAGTTCTTATAAAAAGTATATGCCGCTTTATCTTATTAATTGATTATATCATGTTTACGGCAACTGCAGGCATAATTAAATAAGTTAACTCTCAATAACAAAAATGTGTCACTGGTCCCAGCAGCACTGTTCAAAGAATGGAGTATATAAGTCTGCAACCTGTGGATGTATACATTGAACCTGTGTTAGTTCCATGCGTAATGCTTGCTTGTCTCCCATGATTTCTGTAAAAAATTGTAATTTCATTGAACTTGTCTAAAAATCGGCTCCCCTATAACTTCTAGGCAGAAAACATTGAAATTGCATCTCCATTCTTTTTTTTTTCTTCGGCTATGTGAGTTCAAACCATTTGGGCTCAATGGGTTTACCATTTGAGTTCAATTGGGAAACCATTTGGTCTTCATGGGTGACCAATTATTCCCAATTGGGAGCACCAATTCATATGAAATGGTCAGGCCCAATGGGTGGCGAAAACACAATTGGTTTTTGACCAATTCATTTCAATTGGGAAATTCCCAATTGGACCCATTGAATTTTTTTGACTGGGTGGACCATATATAATTTTACAAACCCCACAGCTGAAGTTCTGTGTCTGCGCTTTACTCCTCGCATTCGCGTGTCCTTAAACACGGGGAAAAACCGTGCACGTTGCACACCGACTTGGTGGCTGGCGTGAGACACAGCAAGTGGGCAGAAAGCGACCGTGCGCTACGAGATAGTGAGCAACGCCTTTTAAAAAAAGCTTCCCTTGGTTTGATGATCAGGTATGTAATCCAGCGACCATATGCCGTGTAGGTAATGCGAGTCTACAGTTCTAGTCGACTGCGAGAAGCCGAGGCATGTGGAAAATAAAAATCGGGAAGCAGAGGTGCCGCAGCAAGAGGCTGTGGCGGTACTTAGAGACACGTGAAAATATGCTTTCAGACCAGAGAGATGCCACAACAAAACGACGAGGCTAAATAGCTCAAACTTGAGGACAACTAAAAATTAACAGAGAGATGTGGACGCAGTACTTCAGATAAATGAAAGAGTGAGCAGTTTAATTGCACACAATTTTGAAGACAAAATTGGGCTGTGCCACAACAGGGCTTTCTATTTCCAAACATAAGCGTTTTTAAACGTCTTTCCCGATTTTTTCGTCTTACATGCGTGCAATATTCTGAGGCTGCCACATGCAGATTTCTTTAGCTGGATAATTCATCTTCGAAAAAAAAAATCACGATGCATCTTTAAGAGCCACCATCAAAATCACAGTCACCAGCTTTAAAAAAGTAATCAGGATGCATTATTTCTTTCATACATGTACAGGAAGGCCCCTTCACTTTGCCTGGTGCAAAAACAATTTTCACACGTGAGCAAGAGCGAGAGCTCTCTGTACGCTTCAAAGATCTGGAGGGGGGATCTCCAATTTATCGGCACACAAGACACAAAAAGGCATAATTATGTGGCAGGAGACATCTCCTTCTCAGCTCAGAATAAGGTAATGTTGCGCGTGCATGGGCCTGTCCAGGAGCTAGTTAGCATAACAGTATCTAATTCTCTAAAATAGGTGTCCAAGCATTAGGCACTATATCTGGCCCACACGCGTACAAAGGAGTAAGGCAAGCAGGGGCAGGGGTCGGTTTGGTGGCATTGCGCGGAATCCCCTGACGCTGCCAGCCGAACCCCTTGCTTCCACGGAAACAAGTTTCAGAACACCTAATTTAGGGCTTCAGGCGTGGTAGCAAATTAGATATGCAGCTCTCAAGAAACAACCTCGCTTACTACATCGAAAACGCGGTTTTAGTTCGTTACGAAGACAAGGTTTCATCGATTCACTAACATATATTTACCTAGAAATCTACAGCCACCAGGACTACTCCTCAGTAGCAGAGGCTGATTGGGAGAAGTGAGAATTTTTACGCAGACAGTGTTACACCACTGGGATAAGAATTATGAATAATTTCAAGCATTTTTGCACGCTGCGATAACAAAACGCGCATTTTTACGTAGTTTGCTTCCGTAATCAACGCGCTATAGGAGCAGATGTTCGCAAATAAAATCAAGATTGCGCTGGAAGGCGGTAGCTGGCAGCTGACCTTCCCGGTCACTGTCTGGACATAGGGTGGGCTGACGTTAAGTTTTGCAGGACCTGCCAACTCGGTGATCATTTCATATTAAAGGATGATATCCCAATCAGCCTGCCAGGACCCTTGCGTTTCCGTTACCTCGCGCAACCCGTTCGCCATCATACGGCTTGAGTAGAGTGGAGAATTATTTGATGGCTGGTAGCCCACATTATCGTCTCATGCCATTAAAGGCGGAGCTTAAATGTTCCATATATATGTAAATACATACATGCATACATACATACATACATACATACATACATACATACATACATACAT